>APFE030713872.1:4298-42808 GCA_000404065.3 Pinus taeda
TCAATACATATTCTCCCATGGATAGCTTGATATTATGGCACTTTCCAGAGTAATTTATTGTTCCTCCATTTGCAACCATCACTTGACACTCTGGTGCTAGATATAGGAAGCAAATCAATTCTTTTGCTACCTTACAATCAATAAAATTGTGGGTACTTCTTGAATCAATCAACACTATTACCTTTTTCTTCTTGATTTGTCCTTCTATCTTGATGGTTTGAGGAGTGGTAATTCCAAACCAATGCATTACAAGATATGGTCGGATTCATTTCTTCTTTATCTAGGCTTTGTTCCTGGAGTATATCCTCTTCTTTTGACCTTTCTTGCTCCTTTTCTTCTTCCTCTTTGCAATCTATGTAGAATACGTTCTTCTCAGCACACTTATGACCTTTAGTGTATTTGCTGTCACAACTGTAACAAAGCCCTTTTGCTCTTTTTTCTTCCAATTGTTGTGGTGTCAACCTTATAGGTTGTGGAAGACTAGGGGTAGCAACACTTCCATCTTTATAGTTGTGAGTGGTATGCTTCCTGGTTTCCATAATTTTGCTTTCCATTTTTCTTGCTAGCCTGAATGCCTTCTCTAATGAATCAGGTTCCCAAAGGCAAACATCTTGTTGGATATTATCCTTTAAAGACCCTATGAACAAATCAATCCGATGCTCCTCTGGAATGTTTTTTACCCTTATGTTCAATTTTTGGGACTCCTCAATGTGCTCCATTATTGAACCCTTTTGTTTGAAATGTATCAATTGGCTAAAAAAGTGTTGCTTTTTGTATCCTCATAATGTGATGTCAATTCTTCCGTAAAAATTGCCCAAGTGATAATTTTTTTACGAGAGAAACACCATTGATACCATACAAACTGATTTGGTTCCAAATATAAAGTTGCAATATGTACCTTTTGTGTGTTTTGCACATTATTGTGATCGAAAAATTGCTCCATCTGTAATATCCATGTTGCGGGATCCTTGCCATCAAACTTCCTCATATCGATTTTTGGAATATGGTGGGTCCTTCGATCCCACATTAGAGTCTATGAAATCATGATTAACATTTCTTTTGTTCGCATCATGAGTTTCCTTTACAACCTTTTCACCATTAGTAAGTATTTCTTGTAGAAAATTTGTCAAATCTGTCTTCAAATCTACCATGTCTCTCTTCAAATTTGTCTTCAAATCATCTATCTTAGCTTCCATGCCCTTTATCTTAGATTCCACACCATTTATCTTAGCTTCTGTTATTTTTTGTGAGTGTGACATTTGTTGAACTTGTTCTTGTAATTTTGATATATCATGTAGCATTTCTTCCTCTTCTTCATGAGTCATGCTATAGCTTTCAGGTTCCTTACTAGGTGTTTGAATTTTCTTTCCTCGGGGCATCAGCTACCAGTAATAATTCTCTACTATGCCCTTTGAATTCCTTCAAAATAAATTTTCAAAAAAATCTTAAGCAAAAATTTAAAAGAATCTACACACCTTTTTTCACTTTGTAGGAGCTCGATATTGCCTCTGATCTATCTTTGTACTTTCAGATCATCCAGTTTTGAAATTACAAACTGCAGTAGCCCTCTATGTCCTCTTTCCAATGCCACCAGTCTGATCCAAATTGGATTCTCCAAGTAAGAGTTATGCGAAATCTTCCACAGTGACATGATTATAGACTAATTCAGTAAAGCGAACTTGTACGATGTGCCACGAGTCAGTGTTTCAACCTTTGGCTCTGAATAATATATACAAGAAACTACAATCCTTCCTCTTTCTGTACCTTCTTACGAAATTTCAATCTAATTCTCAGAGCGAAAGTTATGACGATTTTCCCCAGGTGACCTGTTTAGAATTTAATTCAAGAGTCTGCAAAAAAACCAACTTCCTCAGATCATATCTCCGCAAATATAGCACAAAAAGCTCTGAAATTTGGACCCAAGATTTAGCGCGATTTCTTCTCAAATGATTTTTGTTTTTAGCTTCTGAAATGTTGCAAAAAAAATGTTATAGCGAAAATTCCACGATGACTGGTTTGGAGCAGCGAAACCCTAGAATCCAAAGCTCTGATACCAAATGTTATGAAACCAGCTCAAGAAAAGATAGAAAAGATAGATCAACGCCTTAGAATTCAATCTCTTCAAGGGGGAAACCTCCTTTACATTACATAAATGAACAATTCTTCGATGATTTAAATGACAAAACCTCCTTTCTATATATAGGAGTCTAAGGAGTCACAATATAACCAAGTCGACCTAACAATAATAATATAAAGCCACAAAAATAACAATATAGGGATTCTATGGGGCACAGTAATAACAATATGGGGATAATAGGGGCACAACAATATTAATAAGGGATGAAACTACAATATTAATGGGGTAATCACTAGTATTATAGGGACCCAGCAGTCTTTCTAGAGAAGTCATCAATGAAGGTGATGTAGTAGAGATGGCCACAAATAGAAGGCATGGGCATTGGACCACATACGTTGGAATGAATGAGATCGAGGATGTTAGTTGTCTTGTTCTCACTAGAGGGGAATGGTCCCCTTTTCTTCTTTCCATTGGCACAACCTGGACATACTCCATCATGATGAGCTTGAAGCTTGTGAATCCCTGAGACCAATTCCTCCAATTTTGGAAGAGAATCATAATTTGGATGGGCCATTCTTTGATGCCATAGCTTGCTTAAACTATTAGTATCATGTACTAATGTTAAAAATGGTATTTTAGTAACATTGTAGAGTCCTTCATATCTTGATCCCAATGTGAATGCATCTATCATAGGTGATCCACCAAGCCAAGTAAGAACCTTTCCCTTGATGAAGGAAACCCTCATCCCTTTGTCTTCCAAAGTAGATATTGATACCAAATTCTTCTTCAATCCCGAAACATACATCATATCATGGAGAAAAATAGATTCCCAGAATTCAAATGAAATTTGACGAACCCAAAACCTTTAACAGGATGAGTGGAGTCATCTCTAAGGATGATTTTCAAATTTGACTCCCTCTCTACCAAATTAGAGAGAACTTCCTTATAATCAGAGAAGTGATGAGTGGCCCCACTATCAACCAACCAAATATCCCACAAATCCGAAGGAGATGAACTGGTAAGGGAAAATTTAAGAATATTTTCAGATTGATTCGCAACATTACTTTCATACCTGGAGAATTTCGACTTATTTTGTGAATGATGATCTTCTTCATGATCACTTGGAGCATCTCTTCTTCTTCTTTCATCTCTTCCATTGAGATCATTCCTTCGGTCATCTCTTCTTCTTTGATCATTGAACCTGTTTTTGTTGCTTCTAGTATTGTAGCGTTGTCCATTGTTCTTCTCGAGGCAATCTTGAGCATAGTGGCCTTTCTTATGACAATTTTAACATTCGATGTTCAATAATTCCTTTCTTCTATTTGGATTTCAAGAAGGATGCTTTCTTGAAAATGATGGACCTCCTTTTCCTTTCTTCTTCTTCTTGTCATGAGTGATGAATTCAATGACCTCTCCTTCTTCATGCTTTTGAATCCTTCCTCTTGATATCATCCTTGGTTCTTCTTGAGTGAGATTTCCAAAAATTTCATCAAATGATGGAAGAACATTGTCATTTCTTATCGTAGTAATGAAGGTTTCCCAAATAGGAGGGGGCCTCTTAGAGTCATAATCATCAATTCCATGTTAGGCATAGATTCTCCAACTCTTTGTAATTGATCTCTAAGATGAGATATCATCATTATGAAGCTTAGAAAATATTCTCCTTTGTTCATCTTTGTGCCTTTGAGTGGATCTTTCAAGGATATTATTTCATTCAAATTTTTTATTTCATACATTCCAGTTATCATATCATACATATCCTTATACCTTCTCAAGTTTCCAACATATGAAAGTAAATTATCTTGTAAACCATCATCTATAATTTGCTTTTCTTTTAACTCGCCTTTCATGTCCTTTTTCTTGGTAGCAGTGGAAGCATTCTCTAGAGGCTCAAGTACTTTTCCTTAAATGTAGTCCAAAACATCACTATTATCAACTATGATCTCCAACTTGACTTTCCATTCAAAAAAAGTGCATTAGTCACCCAAATTCTCATTTCCTTGAAGAAGGAAGTCATCTTGACTTAGCTAGATCATCTCTTTCAACTTTCCAAAGATGATTGCTTCATTGCTTGTCTCCTTTTGGGCTTGTACTTCACCTTAGCTCTCATACCATGCTAATTTTCATATTGTTCTATGTTGTATCAATTACTTTATCCCAATTCAATACTTCAATTAACAATCTTTCCAATCACAATTACTGTTTCCATTTATCAATAGTAATTAAGGATACAACAATTAATGCAAGGACAAAGGAGACAATAACCACATCAACAAGAGACATCAGGTTTTGTCAAAGACCAGGGGAAAACCCCACTAGGGAGAAAACTCTTTGAAATTCTTCTTCTATTAGATTGTCATAAAAATTTCAACAAAGAGTAAAATGATCCTAATACAATATCATCCAATAAAACAACCCAAAAATATTCAAAAATCTATTTCCAACATCAAAATATATCATAGACAACTTTTCTCATCTGTAGTCAACTATGGAAAACTTCAGTCCTCAGTCAAATCTGAGTCAAACTTCTCGGTCGCATGCATGAAGAAGTTGTATGAGTGACTTAAAGCTTTTCGTCATTCCTTTGATTCATACAAGCCAATGAATGTGGATGATTGTTCTCTATGACGTGCCTGTGACTGTAGCCCAGAAAATGTAAAACATATGTGAGCCTCAGACATTGTAATTTCAGACCCTTTGTGAACCATATTTGCTATCCCTACCTCAAATTTGTGTGAGCCAATCAATGAAGAAGAAAAGAAGATTATTGATGATGTCCAAATGAGTTTGAGGTCACTTGTATTTATAGGCTTCCAAGGGTGTCCAATTTTCATTAGGGTCGACCTTGTTCAAATGTGCATATGTGGGCTTTCCTTCATAAGTACACTTTCCCTTATCCAATTTGAGTGATCTTTAGGTCGATTTTGGTCCTCTAAAAAAGAGGAATTAAATGTCATCATCATATTGATAAAATGAGATATCCAAAGTTTAATTTTACCGTAGTTTCATATTTTTAACATATCAAACAATGTATCAACTTTTGTATGTTTTGTAATGACCCTGATATGAAAAAGTTCATTTCTTTCTTTATCATTTTGAGATTCAATAGGCTTACTAGAAGAACTAGTACTTGAATTAGAAGTTATACCTTTCATTCTCGTGTATATGATTTTGGTTTCATCATCTGAATCATATCCTAAATCTTGTTGAGTTGTAGCAATAGTTTTTTGTTTCCCCTTGTTATTAAACTTCTTTGGTCTCATTTTTTGATGTAATTTCCAAAAGTGGTATTCATCATGCACTTATTCTGAATAATGTTTATCGGTAATTTTCTCTCCCTCTTTCTTGATTATATAATTTTTTTTTTCCCTTTTCCTTTAAAATTATGCTTTCCTTTATCTCCAGATTTGGAACATTTCTTGCTAGTCTCTTTAGGAACATTCTTGCCTCTTGATTCTAAATGAGCTTCCTGAACATATACTTCATCTACATTGGTGGGATTAAGCATAAGTATATTATTTCTCAAATAACTATGTAATCCACCTATGTATTTAAGGAGAGTACCTTGTGAAGACAAATCAACACCCAAGATTAAAGCTCTTCTTCTGAATTTTTGTGTAACTTTGGACACTTTGACTACCAATCCATAATTTATTTTTACATGTAAGCTAATGGATAAAGTTTCTTTTTTAATTCAGCTATAAAATCATTCCAAGAAGAGATAATTTTACCACTTTTCTTCAAATCTTCTTGAGTTCTGGCCTCCCACAAGATGAAGGTTTCACTTACCAAGTGAAGAGAAGAAAGATGGATCTTTGTAACATCATCATAAATATTTTGAATACTACAATACACTTCAATTTAATGAACCCAATTATCCAAAGTTTCAGCATTTACTTCCCCTACATAGGAAATTCAAACTTGACATCAAGCTTAACCAAAGGAGACTTAGCATGTCCTTTTGGAGATGGATGAGGACTAGGTCTATGAGATGAAGGAGGTGAAGAAGGATGTGAGGATGGAGGTGTAGATGGAGGTGAAGGAGGAGGTGCACATGTAGGCTTGCTCACATCACCTTCATTAACTTTTGCATGATTGGAACTTTCTCCTTGCAAATTTGTTTTCATCTCATTGTACAAAATTTTCACCACCTCATACATATCATAGAAATCCTTTCTAAAATCTCTCTCACCCTCAGACATCAACTCTTTTCCTTCTTCATGTGCCATGACTAGTGGAGTTTGTGGAGTTTGTGACATCCTTGAACTAGTTTGACAATTTGGTTCTTCAAGCATTCCTATTTTCAATTTATACCTTGTAATAATTCAAGAAAACACTTGAAAAAACTATCAAACCTTCACAACAACCATGCTCTAATATTAAAATGATCTGAAATTTTAAAATTGAAAGTTTCATAAAATGTTTTGGAAGCTTGTTTATGTATTATGGGAAATGGATCAATATTACAAAAGCACACAAACTAAGTTAATATTTTCATATTTAAACAGTGAAAAATAGAAAACACTCAACATCACAACACAACAATTTGATGATGGAGTTCACCCCTCATGGGCTACATCTTCAGGTCCATCTTCCAATGGTGTCCCTCTATATTATATGCTCAAATGTGAAATTACATCAACATACAATGCTCAAATTGAAAAAATAACACTACTATTGTGTCCAGAACACCCCAAAACCCTTGTGTAGACTCTTCCTAGGCTCAAAAAGGCTGAAAATTTGCTAAGTTAGGCCTTCTTCATTTCTCTACTAACTTTCCTGCAAAATTGACCTTCTAACAAATTTGGCAACAAAAGTCCTCTTTGGCAGATATGTGAGGTTCCAACTTCACATGGGTTTGGCCATGAAAACCATCGTGTCGGGTGAAATTTGTTGGACAATTGATTTAACACTCTCACCCTTATTCTTCACCCTCTTTTCGGTCATGTGCAAAAAAATGTGACCAGAGGGCACGGGCCAGAGACCACGTGCTTCCTGATCCCTGCTTCTAGTTGCATAACATTAAAAGGACTACAGGTTGGGCGTGCGCAGGGTGTCGCATGCCCTCCCCTCTAAAGTCTTTTCCAATGGTTAGATGGTTTCCAATGGAACTCGGGGCTAGGGCCACACACCCCGCCCCTCCCTCCATTCTCCATGGTTACATGTTATATTATATGACTAGGGCTACCTACCAACTGGACCCTCAACCCAACGCACCAACCAAAGCTCTTTACAAAAAATTATCCCACACTATATAATAAGAACCAACACGTGGCATAGTGGTGGAACGAAGGTTTTTGTTGCCAGAGGTCATGGGGTCGAACCCTAGGGAGGTCGGGTGGTCAAACAAACAAAATTTTAGCCCTTGAACCAGAGACCCTTGGCACCTTTCTACAGAGCCACATGTCAGTCATTGATTGGGCCACATTGTGGCCTGTAATTGACCCAACGAAAATCATCACCAACCAATAACATCGTGCCAAATGCCTCTGTATGGTCAAGCCACATGTTCAATCTTGATTTCCTCCATGTTGCATAGTCACCATGCTGATGTCAGCACCACGTCAATGTATGGACTACCATGTGGCATCCGTACACTTCCCAGTCAACCATGCAAGTTGACTTTTTTACTATTTACCAAAAACTTTAGAACACAATAACCTCCTGATACTGTGCTAGATTGAGGCAATCCAAGCATTTTATTGGAATTAGAATGATGAGATCTACGATTTGGTACCAGTTTCAGGAGATTTTGAGCACTTTGATTTTTGAGAATTTTTTTTATCCCCTAGATCACCCATACATCATTATGTATGATGGAATAATGATATTTATCTTTCAATGCTTCTTCAAAAGTGCATGGTTCATCATGAATAATGTTGCTCATGGATACCATGTATCCCTATAACCAAGATGGTTTCTTACTTTCTCTGAAGGTTCCTTAGGGAGCAACATGTCTATCATCATCCTGTAAAGTGTCATGAAGCCATAGTCATCTCTTTCTAGTACATGGAGAAGGATCCAAGGAGTCCATGGCATCCATGGGTTCATCAATGGGATTAGGCTCAAGCTCATGATGTTCTCGTGCATCCAAGACATCACCCTATATTTCAACATTAGTAGGAGGAGAAGTGTCTATGGCTTTTCAAAGAGTTGCATGTTTATAAAATCCCATATCTTTGTTAAACTCAATAGTTCTTTTACCATAAACATATATTTTGTAAGCTTTACAGTTTTCACAATAACCAATAATCATACCTTTCTTACTGAAGCATCCAGCTTGTTCCTCTTTCCTTTTGGCACATGTAAGAAGACAGGTTAGCCAAAGATCCTCAAGTGCCCAACCTCGAGTTTTTCACCAGAAAAGACTTCTTCTCAAGTCATGTTGTTTAGAGCATGATGAGGAGATCTATTTTGAACATAGACAACCATGTTAGTAGTTTCTCCCCATAGAAAGATTGTTAGTTTCTAATCATGTAACATAGCTTTGACTATTTCCATGATAGTTCTATTCTTTCTCTCAACCAAACCATTATGTTCTAGTTTATATGGTATTGCGGTCTCTTTCTTGATTCTAGCTTCCTTATAGAAGTCGCATTCTCCTATCCACTTCATGTCCACTCAAGCCATGGGATGGATCAACATCTTCCTCAATATCGATACAAAGGACTTGGTTGTCACATTCATCAAATGTACCTATATCCAGAACAAGAGCAAGAGAAATAGTAGCAAAGTAAATAAACATAACGAAAGCATACTTGGTGATGAGGAAGTTCTTTCTTTATTTTCTAGATGTGAGAGTGGTTCTTTCATTATCCTTGCACTAGCTTCCTCTTAGACTTTACTCTTCCTACACTATTTTGCACCCTAATGATCTTTAGGATATGATTTTCTTGATCACATCCTCATCAAGAATTCAGTGAAAGAATCATTCAAATACTCGTGCAGGAACAATAACAAATGATCTATAAAGATAAATATAAACAAAATCAATGACACAAAGAAACAACATGAGACTTGAAAATATTTACTTTTTAATGGGGATTGAAGGAAGTTGTTAGCTCCCTCTTGATCCAACCTCTATAAGTTAAATCTATCCATCAGTCATATGTCATTGGTAGAAGAAATTCATCTTCTTTAACACCACTTGGAAAACTCCGTCATAATCCACTCTAATATTATGCATTTCAGAAACCATCTTTCTCACATGAGGTAATATTTTATAGTGAAGAAAGAGTGAACTTTCGGTGATACAATTTATATTGATGATTACTTATCATGAATCAATGCATTGATAGGTATTCCATTGATTTTATAAATATCTTCAAATCTCGATCCCAGAGCGAAGGCATGTAACATTAATTATACATATTGACTTCATTGTCTGCAATGATATTAGTTATAATCCATCTTTGGTTGCTACAAAACAGGTTATTTTAGAAAATTATCATTCCATATTTTGCAAAAGTCATGATTCTTCTCTACAACCACTATTGTTAGCAAAATCTAAAATCAAAATTACCAAAACCCATAAGATTATGATCTTTCTCATATAATCTGAGAGAGTCAAAATCCCCCTATATTCAACATTTAATTGCTATCAGTTATTCTTTCATAACCTTTTATACTTCTTTTCATGACATCATTTTTATTATTTTTTCACATACCTAAACATAAGTAAAACTATTCTTTACTTTTGCATTCATCAACAAGTACCAAAACCAAATCTATTAAACACATACAACACCTTTATTACTATCATATCTTAGGTTCCTTGAAATCTTGGAAGAACCGTAGTAGTAAAATTTCAGTAGTAAATAGAAAGGGACAAAAAGAGATATTTTAATAGTAAATGAGATATTTCAGCAACAAAATAGAAGAGATATTTAAGCATAAAATTAGCAGCATTTAGAAGGAACAACAAGTGTTATTTCAACAAAAGATGGCTGCAAATAGAGTTGACAACGCTTGATATTTCAACAGAAAATGGGCAATAAATAGAGTGGACAATAAGAGATATTTTAGCAAAAAATGGGCTGCAAATAGAGTGGACAACAAGAGATATTTCAGCAGAAAGTGAGCTACAAATAGAGTGGATAGCAAGAGCTATTTCAGTATAAAATGGGTCGGAACAACACTTGTCTTCACCAAAGCTTTGATACCATGTTGGAATTCTAATGTTCTATGTTGTAACAATCACTTATTATAAAACTTCTTTATGCTGCAATATTAGATAAAAAATTGTAGATAGAACATAATCAAATGCACAAAAGAAGATAGCCAAGAAAAAAATGAGACATGGAGAATTTAGATCCAATGACTAAGGAAAAACCCACAAGGGGAAAGCCAAACTATATTATTCTTCTATTAGAAATCACTTGTTCAACAGAGATACAAAGTACAATGATAGATCAAGAGACCGAGTAAGTTCACCCAAAAATGAACAAGTTGTAGCATGAAGATCATTGGTAGCAACAACATATGCACACGCTAAATCAACACTGAAACGTTGAATCACTTAATCAACCTTGGTTCACCAAGTTTTGCTCTTACTCTCCAAGACTAGCTCTCACAATCTTCTTCAATTCTCTCCAACTCTCTCTCTCAAGCTCGAATTCTTCTTTCACAATGCACAAGTAGTGAGGGGAGAAAGAATGAGGCACATATATATATGAGGAGAAAGGAATCCATGCCATAAAGGAGGAGTAACTTGCATGTCTTGAGGAGTGTAACTCATTCCAATTTAGGAAATGTAACTAATGTCATTAAGGAAGTATGCATGCCTTTGTAACTTATGCTTTTAAGAGATAGTGTAACATATGCGTTAAAGAGTGCGTAAGCAGAGTCTTTTACGATAATTTTATTGAGTGTAAGAGAATATTTTATTAAATTCTTTAATGAGTGTAAGAGAGTGTAAGAGGAATATGCCATGCCTAAAATGAGAGTGTAAGAAAACATTATTGAGAGCCATGACTAAGTGACTTCAATTTATTTTTAATAATAATATAATAGTATAAGGGATTTTTCATCAATAATACATGATTACCAATTGATGAAAGGTGATTTAATCTCTTAAGACTTTCCCAATTCATACTTTCTATTTTTAGATTTTAGATTTTTATAAATTCTATTTCTAGATTTTCTATTTTTAGAATTTCTATTTTTAGACTTTTTGTTTTTAGAAATTCATCCCTGAGCTTCCAACTTTCAACATTGTTTAATTATTTCATGATTAACAAAGAATATCTAATTTATGTGTTTATTTTTGAGTTTAAATTCAGTCTAATTTCTTGAGTATAAGAGAAGGGTAAAACTCTATTGTTTTTTTAAGTTCTTGTATTAAAATAATTTGTAGAAACATGCCCTCTACTATGAACTTACATGCAGAGAGCATTTATTTCTTTTCTATATAGGCATGAGCCAACCATTGAGTATACTTTCAAAAGTCCCATATATCTATATGTATTCTGGCATAAGATCAAGATGGATAGCCCTGTATACTAATTGTTGAAGGATATATGTGTGTGTGTGTGTGAGAGAGAGAGAGATGTTGGAAGCCCAAGAGAGTGCGTAAATGGATAAGTGTTGAAGGGAAACTTTACCACTACAATTGCACATACAAATACATATGGAGTGGCACCATGATAGATAGACCAAGAGATGTAGATTTGTCCAACAAGAAACAATAACATTCCAGTCAGACCTCGAGGGTCTTAGGATCTCGAGGTGATACATGCCACAACCATTTTGAAAAGGAGTGAAACACGACAAAGGGTGAGATGGTGGAATTACTTATGGGACGTAAGTCCCAAAAGGATTCTCATTTCTAGACCTCGGGAATTGCAAGGTGGCACCTAAACATAATTAACAATGGAAAACCATGGAAAAAGGCATAAAGTGGAAGCCATTCAAAAGGATGCCACATGGATAGGATGACATCAGCATTGTGTCGCTCAAGTTGACATCATCTCAGGCCTCGGTTGGGCTTAACAGTGTGCATGCAAGGGCGAGGATGAGGGTGAGGTTTATGGGCCCACACGGGAATAATTCCCTATAACCGACAGGAACATCTTGGGACCTCAGGAACTCATGTCTCGGTGGTGTAATTTTGTGGAGAAATTTGAGGTTAACAATGGGGCAAGGGCTGAGAGATAGGAAACAATTGATGGGAAATTAATTATCTCTTCTAGGACTTAACACTTTGTTTATTTTCATCATGTGCCACCTAAAAAGTAGGTTGAGATTGCGTATAATGGGAAAGGGCCAATTAGAAAGGGGGTGGACTAGTGGGACTACAAGCTAGTCATGTGGAAATGCCACATGGGCAATGTTATGAACATATGGACAAGAAAAAATGATGTGTATCTCCAATGAGGGATGGAGGGTTGCCAACGAGGTCAACATCGCAGAAAAATGTTGATATGGCAAGAGTTTAATAACTCGACTTTAAATGGACATATGTTTTGATGCCAGATTCAGTTTTCAATAAAATTTAAATTGTCAGGAAGGTCTTGCCAAGCTGGATATAATGGTGGTGCTAGTTTTTAGTTTTGAGGAGCTTGCAAAATGATGAAATTTTAAGAACCAATTTCCATAATTGGTATTTGGAGGTCAAGTCAATGATAGTAATACCTTCTTCCACCCTTAAGATGGTGTATGTGGTGTAAGGGAGTGTTACATGGTATTAGAGCCAAAGGTTCAATACTAAACCTTTGGAATCAACGTCAAGGTCTTGGTATAGCATACCATGGAGTAGGAAAAATTATTGGAGTATTTGAATATGATTATTATTTATGATGTCTTCGCATTGAAACATAGAGTATGTGTTGATATTTTACTATGACATGGAAACTAACTTGTGAAATTGATGTCTCGTATGATTATAGCCATGTGTTTTTAGCAGGTCTACCAAGGAAACAAAAAGAAGTGTTCCTTGATCTATTTTATTTAAAATACGCTAAGAATCCTGTGTGTGTGACAACACATAAGAGAGAAACAAGGAACGACAAAAGAACAAGGGAATGACCAACAATATGGTGAAGTATGGCACTGATATACCTCAATAGGGACATGAGGAAGAACTAGTTTAGAAAAGAGGAGAGTCAGGCTTTCCTATTTGGATGGATACATTGAGAAGTCTAGGGGTTGTGATAAGGAGTTGTAAAGATGATAATGAGAAGCTTATAAGAGCACAAGAAATGTTTGTTAAGGTGAATGTAATTATACTATGAAGTCTCTCAAACTTACAGAGACAAAAGAAACATGAATTGGGGGCTATCCATATGGTTAGGAAGAGCCCATGAGGACAAGGAAAATAAGAAGAGAGGATTGATGGAGTAGATGGAATTAGATCTAGGAAAAGGAACACATTGTCAAGTGAAGACACGGTAAGGGGAGGTACTCCATTGAGTATTCCAAAGAGAAGGAAAAGAAACCATGGGCAACATTCTTATGTTTTTACCAAGAGACATCATAATAGGGTAACGAAGTAAAATGAGCATATGTCGTAGGATTTCAAGAAGGCCAAACCTCCTACATTAGATGGTGAGGTAAAGAAGGCAAAGGATGATGAGACATGGCTTCTTGGGATGAATAAATTTTTCAGAGTCCATAGCTACTTTGAAAACATGAAAGCAAAGGTGGCTACCTTTAGCTTGAAGGGCAAGGTTTATATTTCATTGAATGATCTAAAGAATGTGAAGATTATAAAGGAGGAAGAGTTGTCTTGGAAGGAGGTTGAGAGATATTTCAGGGACAAGTACCTATTTGGGAGGTACTTTGATAGCAAATCCAAGGAGTTCTATGAACTCAAGATGGGGTAGATTTCAGATTAAGAATACACCACAAGATTAATAGAGTTATTGAGGTATATATCCTACCTCAATGAGGAAAAAAATCCCAGAGATATATCAGTTAGCTTCCACAAAAATTCAGGAATCAAATTGAGTTTGATGAGACCAAAACATTGGAAGATGCAATCTAGCAGTTGAAATTTTGTTATGAGCAATTTAAACACAAGTTGGAGCATAAGGATGAATGGAAACCGAAGGGAAACATGAAGTTTAAAGGAAAAGGGAAAAATAATTGGAAGCTATCGGCTAAAGGAAAAGGGATAAAGGTGACCTTAGTCAACCAAATTTATCCCTAGCATAGATTCAACGCAGTCAATAAATTCCACATTACACAACTGAAAAGAGAACAAAATTGTTAAAAATTAAATAAAAAAGTAATGGAACACAAAATATTGTGGAAACATAAACACACAAAAGCATAAAACAAGAGAGACATAGATATATGTGGTTCACCCAATTTGGGATATTTCCATGGAGAAACATCCAGGCCTTCCTTTTATATTATCCAACAAACTAAAGGGATACAACCTACAACACATTCATTGTAACTTCCTCTTCGCCCCACACAATATCCTCTCTTTATCTTATAGAATAATACATAGCCAAAATAAAATTCCCTAATATAAACCAATGGTTGAATTGTAGGGGAAAAAACCTAATTAAACATAAATTCTACCATCATATCTTTTGCCTAATGAACAACCCAAATTAACTATGAAATTACAATATTTTACAAGGCAATTTTTCTCTAAATTTTGTTTTGGGGGGTGCTTCCCTCGAACCCTCTGTTACACAGAATTTTTTCACTGCCCCTATACTCCCCGTTCCTCAATCCTAGAGGACCTCTACATTGAATTCTATATTCTTTCCCATCATGAAGAGCATGCCTTTACATCCCTGTTCATGTGCAAAACATTCCCTTCTTGCATCATTTCCCAAGAATCTTCCTTCAATCCCAGTTTTCAAGACTAGCACTTGTGCTTAGTTCCTTCCCCGTGCCGATTTGCAAAGTTTGAAACTAGACCTACCACCAAACAGTGCAAGTGAGCCCTTCATCACTTTTGCCAACCCTCTTTTGGCAAGTTTTTAAAAATGGAGTCGAATCTTCCAGGTGTAGAGGCTTCGTGAACGGAATCCTGGTAAATGGTTGGGTTGGATATAGCCAAGAGAGGATGTTTGGGCTCCTTTCCCCTATTAATATGGAACAAACCAAAGAGATAATACCTCTCCCATCATAAGAGGAACCATCTCCCCTTCATCAAAGCTATATAAACTTCTCCTTTTCCAAGCTAGACTAGTCTTTTTTGGAGCTTGAATAACCAACAAGATATCTATAGCTTTAGCCCTCTAGTTTATGTTTGTGAAGGATAATAGTGTGTTTGGTTTGGTTTGGAACTAAAGGGAAGAAGCCTTAAACTTCCATTGTTGAGGCTAACCATGAGATGCTAGCAGTGGTGTTGGAACCCAGATACATTGGAGGAGACTTGCAACGTCAAGGCGTTGGTTGTATTTCCTTCTGAGTTTTATATCAATACAACTAATGGTTTATTTCCTACATTGAGTGTCATATTACATTTTATGCCTTAAGATTCCTTGACTTTTTAAGTAGATTGAATGCAATTGTATGCTATCACATTTGTTGTTTTCTCTTGTGTGTTTGTTTCAGGTGTTTGAATGGAAAGAACTCAAAGGAAGTTGGAGCAAAGGAGCAAGATCACCACCAAGAGGATTAGCATTCTAAGAGGTAGGCCATTTTATTCGATTCTGGTCTAAGGAAGTTTTCATTAGGTTGTTCTATTTGCGACTAGACCCACTCTTGGGCAAGAGGGATTGTCTCTATCCACAGAAGAATTTACCTACTCCACAAATTGATGACTCTGTTGGGGAGCAATCCCTCTCTTTTGACTGTTTTTCATTTCGTGGTTTGTGTGAAGTTTTGTTGTATCACCCTTTCCCTTTTCCTTTATGTGCTTTTCCTGGTTTACTGCTTTTGTTTTGAATTTTAGAGTGATAGGTCTAGTTTTGATCTTCAAAAATTTTTACTTTTTCCTTGAAATCCTCGATCAACACATTTTATTTTCTGAGAGTCGCGCCGACCAACACAAATTTCTCTTAAACAATCGTGTTGTACCCCCTTGTGGTGCTTGTTGTTAGTTAGGCAACCAGGCTGATTCCTATAGGTGAAGATCAGGGTTTCTCCTGAATCACAACTAATGTGTCTTGCCCTCATAATTTCTACCTCTTAGCCTATTTTCCTTTGTTCTCCCTAGCTAGAAAGCTTCATTAGCTAATTTTTTGTGCTTGTTTGGTTTGAGATTTCCTTACTTGATTTTTTTGCGTCTTTGGATGGTTTGTGCCCCTAGGGCATCTAGGTCATTTTCCATTCAACTGTTTGTGTGCTCAGCAAGTCAAGTGGTTGGTTAACTGCTCCATACATTTTGTGTTTTAGTCCTTTTATTGCTTTGGTTTCAATTGAACAAGTTTGAAAAGTTTTGCTTGCTCTTCTCTTGGTTGAACGTCTCTTTTCGAGCATAGATTACAATTGCTCATCTTGTTTCTATTGAGTCTTTGCATGATTGGTTTGAAAAGAGTTCTCTTTTTTGTGCTTTGGATATGATTGATATTGATTGTTTGAAAATTTGTTCATTGAAGTGCTTATGTGAAAGATTCATTTTATCATTCCATTGAAAAATACATCATTCTAGCTTACTAAACCAATATGTTGCATTAAGTAGCATCATTGAAAGCTATAATTGCATCATCATTTGCATTCGAAATGAAATGAACTTCTTTTACCATTGAAAGGACTAGTTGAAGTGAATTTGGTAGGAAGATAGGAAGTGGAAAGAATTCCCATTATTTTTTTTTTTTAAAGTGAAGTTGTGAAGAGCGATCTTGCTTTCAGTTGCTTGTTTGTTGCATTGATTGTTTTCTCTACTCTCATTAGTGTAAACAATCATCGAATTGAAAGGGTTTTATCTTATTTAGCTACATATAGGAGTTTTTCAAGTCACATCGATAGGGCCTAAAAAACTGAGACATAATTTCAAGATAAACTTTAAAATGTATTCAATTAACCTAAGGCACGTTTGAAACTTAACACTCACATTTTACAGGTCTAGGCTAGAGACGTGTTCCGGTGTCTTTAAACTTAGCAGTCGTTGTTTGCTTCGGCACTAGACAACACTACTACAGACTTGTGCTCCCCATACTGTCGTGTATATAAAGCGATACCCCACTAGGTTTGCAATCCTTTATCCATAGGAAGTCGAGTCTACCGCCTTGTAAACGTGATACACCGAACATAGCATTTGGGGAGATTTCCTGCCAATACTTCTCAGTTCGTCGAGATGTATTCTGTAGTTCACAGTTACCTGGTAATCCTTTTTCCTAGATTATCCTGAGCAGTCGTTTTGGTCTTTTTGACTCTTTAAATTTAAAATATCATTGAGCACTTTTCCTTTTGAGCTCATTCAAACCAAAAGTGATAGAGTCATATTTTCCTTTTTCTCGACTCTCTAAACATGAAAAGGCACCAGTCTGTTTCAGCATCTTATTTTTTTTTCCCACAATCACATCACATTCCTGATAGTCTTATTCTAGACCACATCATGAGTGTACCTTTCATATATTTTGAAGAAGCCCTGAAATTAATCTATTTTCTCTTGTTGTTTGAGACAAAGTCATCATGGTAGAACCATCAGGTTCGCCTAGTTCCTCTTACACTCCTCCATCTAAAAGATCATCTAAGGAACCTCTTCCCGAACTCCCGTAGTCACTTGAGGATAAAGGTGTTGAACTTGGAATTGTTTTGAGTATTCAACCTTTTTCATCTCGTCCTCTCCCATCAAATACTATGTCACCATACAAATCTAGCCCAGAATCTTTGAATAATCCTATCCAGACTCCGAAGAGTCCGCCGACTCCTAAAGGTTAGCAAGGACTAGTTGTTTATCCTCTGAATCCTTTGTTTGATCATGTTGTGATATCACTGCAACGTCTGTACAGTCTGTACAATCAACTAAGTATTCCTTTGGAATTATCCCCTCGAACATCTTTGGTTCTTCGTCGTCATTTTTTCCACCCATGGAATCAGATGGCGAGATTCCAGTCTCCTTTGGGTCACTCAGAGGTTTCTGCTACACAGACTCCTCATGCAATTGATGAACAGGGATATCAATTCCCTCCTGAAGGTTTCCCTTACATGGGAAGCATTCCGACCAGTGTTTACCCTGAGTATAGGGGCCTTCATTGCCACATTGTTATACCTCTCTTACTCAGTTGTTGTCCGGCACTCCGAGTGCCTTGTCATTATATCACAACCCTATCTAGTCGTCTCACACTATGCCTACCTCAGGTTTGTTTGTTCAGAACTTGACCTCTCAACCGATTGTGCATACTGCAGTCACTTCAGTTCTAGTGCAACCCACCATTCCAAATCCACTTATTTCCTCATTTCAACCAACTCTTACGGTTCAACCAATAGTCTTGAGTCAAGTCTCTATAAGTTCTTCGGCCCCTCCAACATGTGGATAGGTTGTATGAACGCTTGGGGGATAAGATCTGAATATATCAATGATATCTGGTGCAACCATTGTGAGTGGCTCACAAGCTCACATGGTTGGAGTGAATTAGCCCTCTTATGGTGTTATTCTGAACCCTGCTAGTCCTTCTGGATCAAATAATGTCCAATACCAGCAGCTGAACCCTGTTGGTCCGTCTCAGTCAAGTAACGTCCAGTACTAGCAGCCATATGTGGCTCAGGTTCCATTCCAACCTCCTTATGTTCCGTACGGTTCACAAGAAATGGTAAATCCGCCTTACGTCCCTCAAGCTAGACCTTATGTTTAGCCTAGTCCATCCACCATGCCTAGTGGATATGGCCATATCCAATTTGAGAAATTTTAGCACCCTCAAGGTATCGCTCCAAGAACTGTCCAAGTACCCTTTTCGTAGCAAGGGAAACCCTTGTAGTAGCAAGGGCATCCTTCGCAGCACAAGAGCCATCCTTGCAGTAGCAAGGGTAGACAGTGCGATAGCAAGGACAACTGCAACAACTATAGGGGTAACCCTTACAACAATCACAACAAAATTTGTAGCCGTAGATGCAGTTTGTTCACCAATCTTCTCAACCTATGTCCTTGTAAGGTCAACCTCTGCAGCCGAAGGGATAACCTTTACAGCAACAAGGCCAACCCTTGCAACACCAAGGTTAGCCTAGGTAGCAACAACCCTTGTACTCATATCAGCAAGGTTAACCTTTGCAAGGTCAAGGTCAAGTCCTGCAGTAGCAGGCTCAAAATCCTTATGTCCAATGGAAACAGGTTCAAAATCCTTATGTCCAAGGGCAATAGGTGCAAAATCCTTATTTCCAAGGGAAACAAGTGATGAGCTCCAGTATTCTAGCAATAATGCTACAACTCCTAGGGCTTCCTGTCTCTCATTTTATCAACCCGGTTGTTCGTACAAACTTGGAAGCGATGGTGCTATATGCACAAGTACTAGCTCTTGTCGCAGCTGTCACTTGATCAGCTGGCACAAGTCTGCTAGGGCTCAAGCCAACTTCTATGGCTCACAGAAGAAGCTTTATCAATGATGGACGAAAGCTAGCTCAAAGAAGACTAGTCTACTTGACAAAAATGAACTGAAAGCAAATCCAAGCATGTAAACCTAAGAAACCCTAATTTAACCAGTCTAACCTCTATAATGCAATGCATGTGAATGAAGCTTCTACCAATGCTGCTGATACCTCTAATAAGTGAAAGTGCATGGATCTAAACTACTTGCATCATAAAAGACATGCTTTTGTACTTTTCATTAAGTAGGTGGAATGATTGTGATTTTGTGCTTATTAGGATTTGGTTGTGCAGATTGGATGGAGAAGGAAGGAAAGCGTGGGACAGCTTGGGGAGGCTAGGTGAGGTCCCTATGGACCCTTGGCATCCATCCACAGAGGTTTTCCACGTTCAGAAGCTCAGCAACCGAGTGAATGAGCTCCTACAGGATGTCTGCAGGGGATCCTATAGGATACTCAGGAGTTTCTACAGGATGTCTCTAAACTGCTACAGGATGATCTACCGTGAAGGATTAACATGATGGACGAGTGATGGAATGATAAGAAGAGATATGCGAGGTAGGGATCAGGTTGGTGATGGCTCAGAAGTGGAAGGATGAGATGGGAAATGGGTGTAGGGAGTATGTTGAAGTGAAGTCAATGAAAGCCAGGGTTATGTCAATGAAAGGTTGGGAAATGAAGTTACATGAGGAGTGGGAGACAAAACGAAGTGAAGGTCGAGGAGATATGCTTGCATGCGTGATCAAGATGGAGGAGATGGTAATGGAACGAGAAAGAGGAGTGTAAATGAAACAAATGATTATGACTATCACCAAACCGAAAATACATCAACCTAAATTACTTATGCCAAGAATTCAATGAACAGCAATCCAAAACGCGAGGAGAAATATGTATGAGGCTGTGATGAAAGTATGTGTGCAGGTGTGACTGACAAGGAAGCATCTAACCAAGACCAAGACTGTATTGCAGCAATCATCAAGTAAAGTAATGCGTGTTTTTGGTGGCTAGTTATGGACTGCACCCCAATCTTCAAGAGAGATGGCAGTGAGCCTTAACAACCGTTTTGCTGGAGCTCCAATTGATGGTATCTATCTTCTGCTACACTAAGCAAGTGGAAACAACTGTACCATAAGCAAAATCTATCCTACTCATAAGAAAACCAAATCACCAAACTGTAATTCGAATTGCATGTGCAAACGAACACTTAAAGTGCTGGAAATGAAATGGAAACAACTCTACAGCAGAGGGGATCTATGGCTCTCAGGTTGGGCCCTAACCTGAGAGCTATAGTCTCCTTAAGAAACTCAGAACTAGATCACAAACTGCCTTCTTTATTCATAATCTGATGTCATGCCAAATTGGCTTACAAAAAGGAACGAAAACTGAACTGTGCTCCAAAATTACAATAGCAATACGAGAGTTCCAACAACCTATCTAAGGCTAAGGCCTTCATACTTATACAAAAACGATGATCCACCAAGTGCCCTTGATTTTAGGAGCTCGGCTGTCCAACTAGAGTCTAACTGCGGATCCTGTAGGGCATTCATAACTACTGTTCCTATAGAACAGTTTATGACTGTTGTTCATGAAGGACAGTTGGCTGCTTCTTAAGCTTGGAGGGGAGATGGATTGGAGCTCGGAGTTCTTGGTGGGAATCACGAGGAATGTCCCAAGACCGTGGACATCTCTCCACAAAATCAGCAGTGCCACCTCATTGTCTCCTTATCCCCTTTTTCGTTGTCTCTTGCTCCCTTTTTAATGCCAAAACCTGGAATCATAATGCATTAGTCACGTAGATAAAGTGTCTAACCTTCTTCCTACAAACAACATGAATAAACTAAGAAATGTATGCATAAGCAAATAAAAATGAATGGTTTGAGCAAGTAAAATACGCCAAAATGAGCCCAAATTGTACCAAAATTGGGGCTCATCAGTTCCCCATCTTCTTGGAATTCCCGTGATGGATTCAAGCTAATACCTTCTCTAATACCATGTTAGAAAAATAGAGAGAGCGAGAGAAAGATTGTTCAAACAACACAAAACACATTATATCTTATTGATCTCATAGACATTACATATATAGGAATACATTATCCTTCTAGATCTGGGAATGGTGGATCTAGATTACTAAAAATAGCTAGTACACCTATTAACCTAGGAACTCACACAATACAACTCACGACAACTTGGAAGTCATGGAAGCACTACTTCCAATATTTTTCACCTTAAGAGTGTGATGCAAGAGCATCTAACCTCAAATTCAAAAATATTTTTTACTAGACCTAGGGGTTTCATTTACTAAGGGAGTTAGTTCCGTAATTGAGTGAAATTATTTAATTTAAATGTATTTCCTATGTTTTTAGAACAATTATACATAGGTGATTAAAGTGAGGAATATTGTAATTAGATTTACTCTTTAGGAGAGATCACAAGAATATTTGATAAAGTTAGAGAGGTTTGAGGGTTAGTTAGATATGTTGGAGAATAGGTGGATCTAAAGGATCTAGAATAGGGATTTGTTGAGCGATTAGTGGATCTAAACTAGATTATGGTTTCATAATCCATTTTTATAATTATTTAACCAAAAATCATATATTAGATTAGCATAAGTGTGAATAAAAGAGAGTTCATTGTAGAGGAGTGAGGCCAAAAGGCCTAAGAGGACCAATTTATTGTCACAATTGGGCTAGAAGAGTGCATAAAGGCCTTTTTACATTATCTGTATATTTTAATAGAAGAGATACTCTATTCCATTGCTAGAATTTGTGTGCCAAACATTTTTTTATTATTGTGATATGATTGAATGTGAGTATATTGCAAGATTGTAGCATATAAGCTCAGGAGGGAGAGAATTTCAAGAACGTATATAGGACTTAATTTAGAGGAGGCAAGAACCATGAGAACAAGGTTAAAGCCTTTGTTACAATGGAATAAGTGAGTTTGTTTACCATTGATCAACTTTGTGATCAATGATCCCAATCAAATAGAGGTTTAAGAGGAGTACAAGTCTATTACAGAAGCATGACAAAGGTGTTAAACTTATGGAGGAGTTAGTTTTCCTTAATCAGGACAGATCAAAGAGGCACAACGAAAGCATGGAGATATGGAGATTGTGAACGATCAGAAGAAGAGTGTGAGCATATATTAATTCTTGTGAAAGCTTGTGCAGCAGGGCCAAGACTTAAGTAAAAGTTAGTAGACAGAAAGGGCCAATATTAGAGCATAAACGACGAAAAACGGAGTATAAGTGAGAACGAGTAGAATACTTAGTTTATTAGCCTTCAACTGAAGTATGTTAATTAACGAAGGTTGGGAAACATAACTTAAGCTCGACAATGCCAAGACAAAGGTTCTATCCTAGAAGGTCAAGAGAGGAGCATATAAGGAAGCAACTAGACTGACTAGGCATTGGGATGATATGGAGATCAAAAATTAGGAAAAATGTTGGGATGACATGGATTCTTGTTGTATCTAAAATAATAGTAAAGTGGGCCATGAGTAAAGTTGAATCATCCCAAAGAAAAATCCTTGTTTGCATTGGAAAAAGGGTCAAGACAAGGTCAACAATTGACGAAAATATTTTTGTTTCTTGAAGTCAGTCTCCCAGAAGAGGAAGCCTTTGTGCACTTTTGTAGAGGACTTGGAATATGTAGCATGTGGTAGAAGTCGAGAACAGGAAAGAAAATATAAAGCAATCCAAGTGGGTTTGGGGCCCGCGTACCTACTTACATCATATTGGAAGGGAAATCCCAAAAGGATTTCTTAAGGGAACAGTTGAGGAAGGCCAGGATGACATAGATCTAGGCTCAAGTGGAAAGGTGTAAAATGAATGGGCAATGAAAATATAGAGAAAGAGTGGACTATGCGCATAAGAAGAATTCACTGAGCTATCCCAAAAGGTTTAAAGGTGTGCACATAAACCAAGGTCATAGACTCTGGTCGCATACGAGTGAATTAAGGCATAAAATGCTTGAGAATTATTGCAAAGAAACACCAATGACTATTACAAAGGTAAGAGGTTTGGGTCACATATTTATAGCTCTTGGCTCTAGTGGTTATAGCTAAAAAAACTCGAATCTGGTGTTTTTTTATTAACCTTGCGGATCCTCCCACTTAATTTTAAACAAGCCTTTGAAAGGGTATTTATCTCATTAAATTGGGTTTAAAAGGAAGCATCTTTTGACCAAGATATGGGCATTGTTTGTTTTTAAGCTAACTAAATTTGCACAGCCAATTTTTATCTCATCATCAACTTTGCGCAAAGAGCTTTCATTATGCATAAAGTTTTGGTCGAAGAGATTTCATTGTGCAAAGAGGTTTAATTGTCTAGATTTTTCTCTACATTTTGTGCAACCTCTAATCAATTAATTACTAGTAGAGGTGGGAAATATGATGCATTGCATCTATTACCCTTGTTAATGATGGATATCATCAATTTGGTTCATGTTTAATAGCGGATTTTTTTAGAGTGTCAACTAATGGATTGAGTTAATAAGTGGATAGATGTAAAAAAAAATAATGAATTTATTTTTTGGATTAGGTAATTTTTTACCTTGGGTCACTCATTTTTAAAATATTTTGATAACTTAAAATATCTTAAAGTAGAAAAACATTTAGAGAAAAATCCACAATCAAAGTTACCATCAATGAAGTGTTTGAAAAAATATTATTCAAGGAGAAACAAATTCTATTGGAAAAGAATCTAGTCTATCCTATTACTAATTTTCTCATTTATTCATACACGGGACTTGAAATTAAAGGAATCACACATATAAATATTCCTCTCTCATAAGATATCTTGTGAACTTTTCAGTTGATTATGTGAATTTTGAATTTAAAAAAAAAAAAAAAAAAAAAAAAATAAAAATAAAAAAAAAAATAAAAAAAAAAAAAAAATAAAAAATAAAATTGTTCACAAATGTTGGTAATGATGTCTCACTTTGAGCCAACACCATCCTATCTTAGTATATATTATTTTTTTGCTATTATTAACACAATCACATAGAAGTGTTTGATTTACAACAATTGAAAACACTTGATAATAACTAAGTGGGTTTTTAAATAATGGTGAACACTTTATTATTGGAATGATGTTAACCACACTTGACTTAGAGTAGTGATGCGATGGGTGACATTCTTAGGAATTCCTAGTTACCAATTGTAAGTCTTAGAGGTGGTGATTGATTTTCTTCATCTCATTTCAATGGTCTCCATCCCACTTCTTCACCTTTGTGAGCATCATCAATACAATGAGTACTAAGATGTCTATTCAAATTCATAAGAAAAAAGTTATTCATATAGGTTATAATGATTTATGGGCCATATATTAATGACTTACTCTAAATGGGATATTCCAAAAGTGAATTCAATGAATTTCACACTTTTTTGCATTGATCTAAATAACATCTAATTTTCTATTGCATCATCCAAATACCATGTGCATAAAAACATCTAAACCATATTTCATTAATTTATTAAGGTCACAATCCATGTTTTAAACATCATCATCCCTACAATGATAGAACAACACAACAAAAATAAGAATCCTTTTGTCTAATATGCCTTAAAAGGTGTATCGATATGATTAAATTTATACAAGAATTACACATAACATCATCCACTCTCACTCAAGTGTCTAAACATAGATATCTTACTTTAATATTAGCTCAATTTACAAGTTCATTTGTTAATTAAATACATATCCTTGATGAAATTAAATATTTGTCCCTTGGGGAATAAGTTAACTGAGTAGGAGAATTCGGAGGGCAGGGGAAGCGAGTTGAACTAGGGTTTGCAACAGGCATCAATGCTAGTTACCATGGAGGGGTGAGGAGGGGGGAGTTCCACTCCCTACTATAGTCATGCAGTTTCGAACCGATTCAAGAAACCTATGGAGGCAGAATCTGGGAATATCAACATAGAAAAACAGAAAAACATCAGAGCACAGGAACAGGAAGAGAGTCATGAGGAAGTCAGAAGAGAGAAGAGAACACGAGGAGGTAGTCAAAGAGCTGAGCACAAGTATATGATAGGACTCTGTAAACCTAGGTCAGCCATCACACCCCGGGTTATATTAAGTGATCTAGCACTATAGGTGCACAGGGATCACATGGCGGCGTACGCAATAATATGAAATTTATGGGGATATGGCCAATGGAGAAGGCTTTGCATGCATGGATAAAGAACCATTGGAAACCTAAGGGAGAAATAAATCTTCACCTTGGGCCCAAGGTTTTCTTCACAGTAGTGTTCACAAACTTAGAGGACAAATATAAAGTGTTTGAAGGAGGACCATATTTTTATTCTGTTGCAAGACTCTACATGTGACCTTGGGTGATGAATTTTGTCCTGGAATGAGAGACATTCACATTAGTGTTAGTATGGATAAGACTCTACTCCCTAACTTTAGATTATTTGATGCCGGAATCCTTAAAAGCCATAGGCAATAAACTAGGTCATTTTTTAAAAATATCAGATGCGACTCTGCTAGGAAAATGCACCACCTTTGCCCACATATGTGTAGAAATGGACCTATCTGGAGCACTTCTGGATGAAATCATTCTAGAAGTATATGATGAAGAATGGGTGCAAGCGGTGTTGTGGGAGAAACTCCCCTAGGGTCTTGGGTGAATACCCTATTAGACTGGAGGTTGTCTATGCAAAGAAACACACATTCCATGCAATCATAATGCTACTATAAGCAAACTCTACGATAGGGGGCATACCTGAGGTCCTACGTTTGAGAAGAGCCTTCCAAGGTCCAAACCCTTCTTGGAGTTCCTTTGCTCCTTTGACCTGCAAAACAAACAATTCAAGAAAGTACAGCAGTATATGGACTAAACGTCATAAAGAAACCAACTTCATAATATAAGGAAATGTAGTTAGTTATGCAATTAAACAACTGTTAACATATGAAACATAATATGAATATCATAACATGAAGAAGATCTATATTAGGAACAAAGACATGTGTTTCTTTTATTATAAACAAAGAAAGTACAGAAAAGGAACAATTTCACCTGAGTCATCCTTTCACAGGCTCCAATCGGAACCGTCTCCCGGATTCATCTAGTCTCAAGCCTTTAACAAACTCCTTCCATGACTTACTCCATGATCTCTCAAGTAGTATGAAATCATCAACACACACAAGGAAACAAGGTTTTCCTATAGGATGGGGGAAGTGCAGGAGGTACAAGGATCTTTAGACCTGGTTAGGGAAATCTCAGCATATCAATCTTTCTCTCTCTTCTCTCCTCCTTTTGGCCTTCCCGTAGAAGCCTTTTTATACTTCTCCCAAAGTAGTTTTTTAGTTTGGAATTCATTGGGAACAGTTGGGCCATGGGCACTAACAGGTAATCAACAGGTAAAACCTGTGATCTCCGCCTGAAATTAAGGAGATTTATTTTTTTTAAGTGTTTTTATACATAGACGCGGGTTGGGTATACATAGACCCGCGTATACACACATTTAGCTCAGGGAAATGTTGTGTATAGGGAAAAAACATTGTTTTTTAAATTTGGGACCAGTTCTGGAAGGATGAGTTTCCCTAGGCCATGAGTGCAGCATCACAAACCTCAAGAGTGAGATTTGGAGCTATAATAGATGCCCCCTAATATATGAGGTCAGAAGGGGTACATGATGGCCGAAACATATTAAGCAAGTTCATGGAAACGAAATTTGTCGAAGACTGAGAAGGACTGCACCAGAATTCAGCCTGCTAAGCCACAAAAGGATATCAGAAAGAAACACTGTCTGAGGCGGGCATACCCATGCTCAAAGAAAATACAGCATGTCCACACATTAAGTACAAGCGGATCCACCAAGTATACAAGTATAAATGACTGGAAAATACATAATGGATCATCTGATCATGATCGAACAAGTACATGTCTGAATGTCACATATAAGAATGTCAATGATGCTGAAAGATGAAGTGGATCACTGATATCAAAGATTGATCCCATAAAGTACCAATTGAACATGATGGAATAAGATGGTACTACACTGCAAACTCAGGTGCCAGCATATAAAATGTCGCCATGAATGACTGCAACATATAAGGTGAAGTGGTATCTACTAGCAGCAACAAGAGCAACTGTCAAGTAAACCAATGAATGCTGATATAACTTGAGGTCTTCACCGACCACCGTGGTACATTTCTACAGCATGGGAATAAATGATCTGCAGTCGACCATGTGAGAAATTGTTTGATTACCGGTCATTGATGTATACTGTTAACAAACGCGAGACTACTCACTGATAAT
Organism: Pinus taeda; assembly: GCA_000404065.3. Taxonomy (NCBI): domain Eukaryota; kingdom Viridiplantae; phylum Streptophyta; class Pinopsida; order Pinales; family Pinaceae; genus Pinus; species Pinus taeda. Next base: position 32,067 of record APFE030713872.1, read on the forward strand.
GATAATGAGTGTCAAGATACGTAGTACAATCCAACAAGTGTGAATAGATGAGCTAGAGTCGAACACCTATAAGAATCTATCGATTAGGAGACAATGATGGTTTCCCACTATTGATAGTGAAGGATCTGCCACTAATGACTGCAAACCACAAGGTACTGCCAAATGAACTCTAGACCTTTGCCCCAAAGCAATGAATCGAAGTTGATAGGGAAAGATCCACTAGAAGGAAGGCATTAAGGCATCCTCCATCAATCTAGTGTGAGTGTAACCCATAGGCCAATAATGTGGAAGGAATTGGATGAAAAAGATGTAGTAACCCAACCGAAGTACGTTTCCAGCGTACACAAGATGTGGCTAGCGCATGGCAGAAACCCTCTAAACCAACCAATAATGAAAGCTGACACAGAGGCAAGGTATCCACCAATAGGGTCAAATGGAAACCAAGGTACTACACGAATCCCAATGTGTGATAATGTAAGCTGATGTCGAACACAAGGGAAACCACTCAGTCAAAAACCCATGATACTGATTGATGTTGAGCACAAGGTGACCTATCAATAATGAAAATAGGGCCAGGGTGCAGCTCTAAGCCTGTCCTCAGAGTAAGATGTCGTCGTCGATAAGGACAAGACCCGCCAGCAAGAAGTTAATGGAGACCTTCTCAAACTGGCATGAGTAAAGGACCAATATAAGTGATGTGATGATAGACATAGCACTAACAACTAGGGATGGCCGACTGAAAAATAAGTCAAGAGACACCGCAGAGAGACCGACTCAGGCTAACTTCCCTTGAACAAAAGCGCGACTCAATGTGACTATGTGGCAGCATATGATGACTCTGTATAAGCTCGTTGCGCAGGAGGCACAAACGAACCCTCCATATGATTGGAAGAGATAACCAATTGGGGGAGAACTGACTCAACAACAAGGTTAAGGCATACCTAAGTCAAACTAAATCCCACCCAAGTGGAGGAGACTTTGTTTCGAGTGCTTTGTTCAAGGGTGACACGACTGACTCTAGCTACCAACAATAAGTGGAAATACTATCCCGTTCCCTCTCTTTTTTGGAATATATAATTTTTTTGGTCTTCTTCTTTAAAGCTGGAAAAAGAATAAAAGAATGCTATAGTATAGTGGAAAGAACGAGTGTCAGCGAAGCAGATGATCTAGTTCCTGAGATTGGAACATTCCTATGCTCAATGCAGGGAGGCGAAAACTGGCCAGAGACACTCAAAAGTGTGTTCCTTCCACGGGTCAAGGTGTGTCAAGCTGCAGAGGTCAAAGGTATGCAAGTTTGATTTTGCAGTCGTCATGGTCAAAAGTTGGCTTAAACACGAGTCCAAGTGAAGTTGGCTTAAGGCCAAAAGGTGCAGATAGTCAAAATGCAATGCAGTATTACAACTCAACACAAAGGAGCCTCTATGGTATAACGCTAGAACGAAACGAAGAAGCAAAGAGGAATGAGTCTTCATCGTATAAGTCATGGTAGGACTCTAGAGGACTCTTGAGCCTACTCAAATTGGAGCAGCATGGGCAACAAATGTCAGTGAGGTGCTAACTAGGATGCCCATGTAAACGATGGCTCTACTGTCGTGTCATGATTTAAAGAATCGGCGAGTGAAGATGGTTTGTGAACCATAACACGATGGGATCGACCCTATGGCAAGTGTATCGACAGATGGAGGCTAGTATGCATGATGCAATGGAAAAAATGGATTCCCTAACCTATATGCTAGTGAGAAAACGATACCTGCCATGACAGGTCAGCAGTCATGGAACCGTCTTGAAACTATCGAAAACGTCCAAAATGTCCTGAAAATCAAACCATTCTTGACCTTCCAAGCTCCCAAGTTAAAAGTTACATGAGACCAAACAAAATCAAGTTTTGAAAAAAATTGACATTTTCAAAGCTTATAAAAAGGTTTTTGGACTCACCATTTTCACCATTTGAGTTTGAGAGAAAAGAATTGGCGGAAAAGGAGCTAACTTCCCATACGCCAAATTCAACCATTCAAATTCCTCCAAAATCTCCAGGTAACTCTCATTCTTAACATGTAATTGATTGTGACTATTTTTAGAAGTTGTAATTAATGTTTTACCATTGAGTTTTTTGCCAAAATTTTCTCCACGGCGTATACGCGGGTTGGTAATATGCAACCCGCGTACACGTAGGCCCTACACGTGACTGTGTGTAAAGGGGACCCGCGTATATGCCGCGGACATTTCAAACATAAAAACTAATGGTTCAAATTGATTTTTCCTTCAGGATGACAATCACTTGGCGAGAAAGAGAGCATACCGCAGCAGATGAAGAAGTTATGAACAGTCCTGAATGGCACAAGCGTCACGGCCAAGAGGCCGAAGAGGCGACTGCAGCCATGGAACGAACTCTACACACAGTTCAGCGACACTTGGTGAGGCTGACCCACTGAGTGTCGATGGCGGCGGTAGAGGACCTTCCTATAGAGATGCAGCGTCATGTGGTTGGCATGCCACGTGACTGGGTCCACACTTTTAGGTGTGTAGCCAATGCAGTAGTTGCCTACTTAGCCGCTCAACCTGAGCCAGGGAATTAGACATAGTGGACATGATTATGGGCATTTGAGCCCCAATTTTGTATATTTTTTTAACAGACTTATGTACACTCGAGACGCTTTATGATATATATATATATATATATATATTATATATATATATATATATATATATATATATATATATATATATATATATATAGTTTAACTTTTTGATGCTTAATTTATTGTCATGAATGATTGATGTGCCAGTCTAATGCTTGATTAGTGATAGAATCGGCTAACCAATTATGAGATCTTGGAATATGCAAATAATTAATATAAGTAAATGATCTTTGCAACAACCACACCCTTAAATACTGGTGATATAAACATGGCTCCCTTACCCGATAAATGTTATTTAATTGTGAATCAAGATAAACTATCAACGAGTCGATTTCGTGAGAAATTGCCTCAGATAGCAAATTAATGACGACAGTATACTCAGCCATATTGTTTGAATCGGGATTGATGCATACTCCCCTTGATACCATCAATTGACCAGTTGGATAATACAATACCCAAGCTGCAGAAGCGAGATTCCGAGTGTGCCGACTAGCACCATCAGCAAATCCAAAATAGACAATGTCATCCATCAACACCTGCCAAAGCAGACCAAAAAGTGTTGATATCACAAACTCTCGAAAATATATGTACAAATATACATAATGTACAAAGAAGCCATTGCCTAGCTGCTACTCAAGCAAAGTACTTCTTAAGGTAGAGCTAGTTTCGGGGTTCCGCCAATTTGTTTCCTTCGAAATCGATTAACTCATATGACCCTTTTGTTAAAACTCGTTTAATTATGAAGGGACCGTACCACATAGGTTTGAATTTTCCTGCCCCCAATGTGTCCTTATCTTGGTCGTAGATCAAGACGAGGTCACCTTCTAAAAAAACATGAGGATGTACAGCTTTATCATACTGGGTTTTAACGCTTTTCTTATGAGCCTCATTTACTGTGGCTGCATCTCGACGCTGCTCATCGAGATGCTCCAAGTGAAGGAGGCGCTCTTCCAAACGAGAGGTCTTTGGAAGGAGCTCAATAGCTAACTTAAGAGATGGAATTTCACGTTCGACAGGAAAGGTAGATTCCAATCCATAAACTAACTGAAAAGGTATAAAACCTATAGCAGTCTTGATAGAGGTTCGGTATGCCCATAGAGCTAGATACAACATAAGATGCCAATTGGATCTATTTTTATCAATTGTCCTTTGCAGGATCATCTTAAGAGTTTTGTTTACTGCCTCAACCTATCCATTGTCCTGAGGATAATAAGGAGACGAATGTTCCTGTTGGAAACCTAGTTTGAGAGGCAATTCGGACATTAGTTGATTCTAGAAATGACTGCCATGGTCAGTGAAAATCTCTCTTGGGATACCAAACCTTGAGATAATCTGATTAAAAAGGAACAATTCCACTGTCTCACTATTGTTTTTATAAGTGGGCATGGCCTCGTCCCACTTTGTGAAGTAGTCGACGGCCACGATAATATACTTGTGATTCACTGCTGAAGGCAGATGACAAGTCGTAAAATCAATACCCCACTTAGTAAAGGGACCGATAGTGACAATGGGAAAAAGAGGAGCTGGATGTGCGCGCTTCTTCCATGTATAAACTTGGCACGGGTGATAGCGTTTGATTGCTTCAACAAAATCTTTGAAGAGCGAAGGCCAAAAATAGTCGACACGCAAGATACGCTGAGTTGTAGAAAGCCCTGATAGATGACCACCACAAGCTCCACTGTGGCAATCATTTAGCACAGACTCTACCTCCTCTAAGGTTAAACAACACTAAAGGATTGAATCAACCCCCCGACGATATAATGTATCACCAATGATGACGTAATTTTTAGCAAGGTGACGTAATTTGCGACGTTCATCCTTAGAGAATGCAGACGGAAACTTCGAAGTCTGGAGATAAACAATGATATCTCCATACGAAGGGTCGAGTGAAGAGATGAGGAATAAATGTTCGTCTGGAAAACTTTCCTCATAAACAATATCCTCTTCACAAGGCAGCTTGGAAATTAGCTCGGCAAAAACCATAGATTTCTTGGACTTAGCAGACAAGAACTCGAGATCAAATTCTTGTAGAATGACAATCCATCGATTATATTTGCCCCCAATCACTCGCCTAATGAGGACAAACTGAAATGGATTTACTGTTTCCAAGACAAAAGTTTTGCGTAGCAGAATATAATGACGGAGCCGCTAGACAGTGTGGACAGCTGCCAAGGACAACTTCTTAACTAGAGAATAGCGAAGTTGAGGACCTATCAAGCTTCAGCTCAAGTAATAAATCACGTGCTCTGTGAGAGCATCATCTTCCTAAACGAGAACCATACCAATGGTTGATTCTGCTGCAGCGAGATATAAAAGGAAGTCCCTACCATAATCCGATGGACTCAAAAGTGGGGCGGAGACTAATGCCTTTTTCAAAGCATCAAACGACTGCTGTGCAAAGTCATCCCACACGAATGGAACCCCTTTGTGAAGCAAACGCATAAACCCTTTAGTGATCTCGGCATAGTTCGCTATAAACCATCTGAAGAAATTAGCCTTCCCTTGAACACTTTGAAGTTGTAGAATGGAGAACGAGGGAGGAAACTGGACTATCGCCTCTACCTTGAAGGGATCATATCTGATCCCTTCATTTGACATGATGAACCCTAACAACCGACCGGATGTAACCGCGAAAACGCACTTGTTTGGATTCAACCGGATTTTATAAAAACAACATCGCTCAAAAACCATTTGAAGGTCACTGGGATGATCAATTCTTTTTCGAGAATGAACAGCGAGATCGTCCAAGTATGCTTCGATGATATGTTTGATGTCGTGGAAAGCATATGGCATGGCCCACTGGAAAGTGGCTCCAGCATTTTTGAGACCAAACGGCATCTTTCTGTATGCAAAGGTACCCCAGGGACATATAAAAGTCGTCTTATGTTGATCTTCAGGACAGATAGAAATTTGATTATAACCAGAAAAACCGTCCATGAAGGAAAAAATCTCATTACCCACACACTCATCAATAATGTGATCAATGAATGGCATGGGGTAATTATCTTTTGGACAAGCTTTTTTTAAGTCCCTAAAGTCGATGCATACTCGGATTTTTCCTTGCTTTTTATTTACAGGGACTGGATTAGAAACCCAATCAATAAGAGGAACATGGTATATAAAACCCGCCTTGAGCAGCTTCTCTACTTCAACTTTAATGGCTGCCACTTTCCTAGGATTAACCGGTCAAATTCTTTGACGAACTGGCTTAGTGTTTCATACGTCTTGATCTCATTCTGAACTATAGAAGGATCAATGCCAGGCATTTCTTCATAAGACCAAGCAAATACATCTCGAAATTCCTTAAAAAGGTCGGTGTAAATTTTCACTTCTTCAGGGGAACATTCAATTCCGATGAAGAGATTCTCAATCACGTTAGGGTCCCTAGAGATGCTTATAGATATCATTTCTTAGATCATCGACATATTACCTTCGGCATGAAAGTGTGCTGGAGCCAAAGGATTTGATATCTTACAAACATCACTAGCGAATAGCTTGGAGAACCTAGCTTCCACTTCCTGCAATGGAGGAAGGAAATATGAATGATGGTGTAAGTCTTCCCAAGGTCGATCTACACCCATCATCACTTCAAGGATTGCTTCTTCAGAAGGTAAAAACGTATCTAAGCAGTCCAAGGTGGAGGTGGAATCAAAGGCCCAAGCCGGGGCCACATAACCCTCAAACTCCTCTTCGGAAGAAGGAGCAGAGTGGTCGTCTGCGGAGTTAACGATAGACTGATATCTAAGCTCAGCCACAAACATAGAGGATGCCATTCCATTTACTTGTCCTTCAACTAATGTGGTCATAGGTGAAGGCAAGGTCCAAGGGTCTGAAAAATAATGAGTTCAGAATAACCCCTCTCGAGGAGACTCCTTGGATGATGAAATGACATTGATTCGAGCGATAGGAGAGGGAAACTCAAAATTACCCATCAATGAGGAATACATCCCAACTCCTAGATTCTCCGTAGGCAGGCGAGGGTTATCCACTAAGGGGATAGTAGAGTCAGAAGTTGCTTGAGGATCAACTGGACAATAATCCAACTGATCAACCTTAACGATTTTCCCTTCATGAGGAAAGCAAATGACACGAAATAGAGTCGAAATGACGGCATCCATCTCGTATACCCAATTCCTTCCTAAGAGGATATTATAGTCTAGGTTAGCATCTATGACTTCTAGTTCAACATTGATGACCTTTCCTCCAACACGTATAGGAAAGGCCAGGATAATCCCATGTGACTTGTGATAATTCCCATCAAACGCAGTCAAAAGGGTAGGTGAAGGAACAACCGAAGGAGATCCAATGGCCTTCCAGCAAGACATCAACATGACACATGTGGAAGCTCCCTCATCAATAACGGTGTGAAAAATATTAATCTTTCGGTATGTAGACTTTATCTGGAAAGCCATGTGATGAGGGAGTCACTTTTTGACATTTAACATGTCAAAAGTGAGCACTAAAGATTTGGTTGGATCAACTGCCCCAATTACCGAGATTAAAGCACTTCCCTGCCAGACACGACTGGAGAACCTCTAAAGCGGACATGGCGCATGGGCTCTATGCCAGATCTTCCACAATGGAATAATTCTGGGTGGCCCTAGCATTAGAATTGATAGTCGCGCGTTTAGTGGAACCTTTCGGTATCTGTGGTATAGTCTCAATAGGGGGTCGCTCAATATGAAGGTCGGTATTTCCAGGAGCAGTTTTGTCCTTGGAAGTTTCGGCTTCACCATAATCACGTGACCAAGTAGCCACATGTACATCAGAACCCATCATGAAAACGTTCGATGATTTTTCCCCCTCCCTCACTGCCCCCTGAGGAGGTACCAGGATTTGAACTCGCACCAGCAAGCAATTGCTTCCCTTGGGGAAAAGGGTTGGTTAACACAGCTTGAGAACTAGAAGCCCATTGCTGCCCTAACAAGTACTAAGCGTCCTGAATCTTCGGGCAGAGATGAGTTAAATGGTCTCCACTACACAACTTGCATGGAAACTTGAATTTCTTTTTAGACTCATTTCTACCCCCACCAGCATTATTGCTGGATTTATTTGTGTCAGCCTTCCCATCCTGATTCTTTTTCTTACCTCGTCCTTTCTTTTTCCCATTGGAGTTTTGATTTCCTTTGGGGTTATCAGATTAGACGACATTAATTGAAGATGGTTGGTAAGACGAAGTAGTAGAAGATGTGACTTGGTTGTTTGAAGCAGTTTGTAATGACAACTGCTGCAATTGATTCAACAAGTTGACCACATTCGTGTTTACCGATCCAACGATACCATCCCCATGGGGACCTGGCTTCGACTTGGCTATATCAACCTTCGACCCAGGAGCATCTTGCAAGTATTTTTGTAGGATCCTAGACTGAGAATAGATCAATTCTAATTGCTGGGCCCTAAAAATAGCTTGCTCCTTGGAGTAAACTCCGGACATCAAGACATCCTTAGAGATCTCAGGTTGTAAAGATCTCAAAAACCATTCGAGATGGTACTCCGGAGGGATTTTGGCTTTAATGAGCCTCTTTCTTCGTCTCCATTCGTGAATATGGTCAGAAATGTGAGTTGCCATGTCCTGACGAAAATTGGCCAGAAGTTTACTTTTGGCATCATAACGGGCAGGAAACTGGAAATGATTTAAGAAAATATTAGCTAAGTTGACAAAAGATGTAAAGCTACCCCCTGGCAACTCTATATACCATTTGGCCGCATTACCAGTCAAGGTGTTATGAAAAAGTCTCAACCTAATTGAATCATCAATAAGGGAGTTCGACGAGCACCACAAATGGAATGTGGTCAGATGGTTGGATGGGTCCTCACCGCTCTTCCCTTCAAATTTTGGAATGTCCGAAGGGAGTTTGGTTGGGACCAAAGGCCAGGCCGGATTATATTTGATTGGATCGTTTATTAACTTTGTGAGGTCTGGCAAGTTCAAAGTTGCCAAAAACGGAAGCCTAGAAGGGCCTTGGGGGTTCCACCCAGATGGGGCGGAACTCCCAAAGTTATGAAAAGATGGGCCTGGATTTTGGAAGGCACTAGGCTGCCTGAAGTAACCTACAGAACCAGCTGAACCAAAAGGCATGCCTTGTAATCTAGCATAACTCGGAGTTTGACCAACTCCGGCCACAAAACCTCCATAACCGGTGAAGCTTCCTCCTAAAGGATTATAAGGAGTAGACAACCCCTGATAAGGATCTGAAGCAGAGGCTAGAGGAGGAATACTTCAGAATGAACTAACCGTAGAGAACGGCCTATTCCCTTGTTCGCCGAGAAACAAATTCCCAGTTCCCATACTACTAACCGCAGGGTTAGTCCAACCTTGAAAAGGATTGCTACCTTGTCCTAAAGAAGAGAAAGGCATAGATCCAATTGTTGGGTTGGAATGTGGTATATGACCACTTCCAAAAGGAAAACCTTGGAATGAAGCCGATCCACCCATCATGGATGTGGCGGCACTAAACGGAACTGATGGAATACCTTGTGAATGGGTGCCAAATGGGAAAAATCCAGAACTAAAAGCATTGGTTTGGGAGTTTACACTCGTAGAAGGAATTGAGGTAGTCCCAACTAAAGACGTGCTAACAAAAGACCCGAATAAAGAAGCGGAGAGGGTGGAAATAGTTCCTCCCCCTTGTACAGATATTGGAGTCTGCACAGTCGTAGCACTTGTAATAGAAGCCATGCTTCCAGTAGTGGTCATCGATGGTAAGTGCGTTACGTGACCTGGACTTGACGGTCGATGCGTTGGAGACCCAACGTATTGTAATACTTTCAGATGACTAGGAGGTAGGGGAGAATTTGGAGCCGCTAACGACTCTGAGAGTTCTTCTACCTCTACGTTATCTTGTGTCCAAAAGAGAACTCGAGAAAGTCCAGGAGTACTTCTCTCTTGTCCTGTGGAAGTACCAGGTCTATCTTGAACACTCATGCCCCCAAGGGGAGGATCAATCTCCGATGCGTCAGCTGCCATGGGACGAAACCCACCAGAATTATTACCTATGCACCTTCTAGGTGAAGGCTCTGAACTTAGTGGTGAAAGACCACGAAATCTTTGAGACCGTCTAGGCAGTCGGTCAGCCACTTTGAATTTTTTGTTAAGATCTAACTAAAGACTCAAAAAATTGAAAGCTAGGCCAACTAGGAGCACAGAGCACACACTATAAAGTCCCTAAAGGTATCAGCTAGTCAAACAACTTCCAAGTATTTCTGCTCCGGGTGATTAGGACCGAACACCAAAATACGAGAAAGTGAAGTAAGGGGCCTTCCGAAGATAGTTTGGGATAATGACGGCCCAGTCCTATCAGTGAAGGTAATAGAGGAAGTTACGCTGACCTCCTAACAACAACCTGCGCCAGTGCAATCCCCAAGCTTCGCAAGGGTGCCCTCCAGTAGTATCATTGAGAGTGATACAACGTCGACCTCAAGTGCCACGGGATTCCCCTCCGTAGCCACCTGTGTAGATCCCTAGGAGTAGCAACTAAGGTTAGCAACTCGTATCAGAAGCCACGCGAAATAGTCGTGAGGTAAGTTCAGACAAGTAGGAGAGGGGGGTATCTCTCTTCCCTGTCTTTACAGACCCTCATGCTTAACTCCCAGATCTAGAGCTTTCCTGGTCTCCCTAACGCTATTGGATTTTCACTCACTATTCAGACTCCTATGTTTGACAGTTTAAAATGGCCTTGGAGAGTTAACTCTCCACACACCTAATCCAAGGCCCTAAAATATCCTAAAACTTATTGATGTATCTAACTCGACAATTATAAAGTTATAGTATATTTTAAATTAGCGCTTGATTTTAATGGACTTTTATTTAAGTCAAGGGATAACGGAAGTGAAAATGGTGGTGTTTTGACGCAAAAGAAATTAATAAAAACCAAACTACATGCAAATGCACTTGTTTTTCTTTTTTCGATGAAAACAATTTCTATACAGTTCAGAGGAACTTCAAATAAAAGTACAACTTTTTCTTTTCTTTTCAAACTTCACACTCACAAAAGCTAACAAAACTATAAATGCCTAGAAAGATGCACAAAATAATCCTAATGCAACAAATACATGCCAATGCAAAATTCAAAAACTACTCTTAAATCAAAAGATGAAAGTTGC
>APFE030713880.1:0-26669 GCA_000404065.3 Pinus taeda
TTTGTTTGAGACTTATCAATTGGCTAAAAAAAGTATTTCTTTTTGTATCCTCATAATGTGCCATCAATTCTTCGGTAAAGATTGCCCAAGTGATAAATTGTTTACGAGAGTAAAGCCATTGATACCATACAAACCGATTTGGTTCCAAATATAAAGTTGCCATACGTACCTTTTGTGTGTTTTGCACATTATTGAGATCGAGGAACTGCTCCATCTGTAATATCCATGTGGCAGGATCCTTGCCATCAAACTTCCTCATATCGATTTTTGGAATATGGTGAGTCTTCGATGCAACATTAGAGTCTATGTAATCATGATTAATATTTCTTTTGTTCTCATCATGAGTTTCCTTTAGTACCCTTTCACCCTTATTGACCATTTCTTGTAGCAACTTATTCATATTTATCTTCAATTCTTCCAGCTTATCATCCACGCCATCAATTTTAGCTTCTACGCCTTTCTTTAAACCATCAATATTAGCTTCTACATCTTTCCTTAAACCATCCATCTTAGATTATGTTGCTTTTTGTGCAAGTGACACTTGTTGCACTTGTTCTTGTAATTTTGATATATTATATAGCATCTCTTCTTCTTCTTCATAAGTCATGCTAGAGCTTCCAGGCTCCTTACTAGGCGTTTGCATTTTCTTTCCTCGGGGCATCAGTTTCCGATAAGAATGCTCTATTATGCCCTTTGAATTCCTTCAAAATAAATTTTCAAACCAAGCTTAAACAAAAATTTAAGAAAATCTACACACCTTTTTTCACTTTGTAGGAGCTTGATATTTCCTCTGATGTATCTTTGTACTTTCCGATCATCTAGTTCTGAATTTGTGATTTGTAGTAGCGCTTTGTGTCCTCTTTCCAATGCCACAAGTCTGAACCAAATTGGTTTCTCCAAGGAAGAGTTATGCGAAATCTCCCACAGTGACTTGATTATAGACTAGTTCAGTAGAGCGAACTTGTACAACGTGCCACGAGTCACTCTTTCGACCTTTGGACCTGAAAAATTCATACAAGAAACTAGAGTCCGTCCTCTTTCTGCACCTTCATACGAAATTTCAATCCGATCCTTAGAGAGAAAGTTATGACGATTTTTCCCAGGTCACCTGTTTGGAATGTAATTCAGGAGTCTGCAAAAGTACCAACTTCCTCAGCTCATATCTCCGCGCATATCGCGTGAAAAACTCTGAAATTCAGACCCAAGGTTCAGCGAGATTTCTTCTCAAATGGGTTTTGTTTGCGACTTCTGAAACGTCACAGAAAAAATGTTATAGCGAAAATTCCATGATGACCTGTTTGGAGCAGCGAAACCCTAGAATCCAAAGCTCTGATACCAAATGTTATGAAACTAGCTCAGAAAAGATAGAAAAGAGAGATCAACGCCTTAGAATTCAGCCTCTTCGAGGGGGCAACCTCCTTTACATTACATAAATGAACAATTCTTGGATGATTCAATTGACAAAACCTCCTTTCTATATATAAGAGTCTAAGGAGTCACAATATAAACTAGCCGACCTAACAATAATAATATAAAGCCACAAAAATAATAATAAAGGGATTCTATGGGGCATAGTAATAACAAAATGGGGGCAATAGGGGCACAACAATATTAATAAGGGGTATAACTACAATAGTAATGGGGTAATCACTAGTATTATAGGGACCCAACAATGGCTATGATTTGTGATTTTTTTGGACAAAAGTTATATAATTATACAAATATTATAGAAACAATTTGTATAAATATACAAAAGTTAAACAACTTTAAAAATGAATTTTTTAACTAAAAAATTAACTATGCAAGGTTTATGAATCATAATACAATTTGTTTAAAGAAATAAGCAATACTACATAGATGTAATGAATAATTCTTATTTAAGTTTTCAAATATTACATGAGTTGAATGTTGATTGAAGTCTAAATAATTTATAAATTATTTAAATTGGAACTTGTGGGGTTGCAATGGGATCCCCTATTTCTCCTATAGTTGCCAACTTGTTAATGGCAAATTTTGCGATCAAGGCTTTAGCCTCTGCTCAATTTCGCCCTATAAAAAGGGAAGAGGTTTCTTCATGATACTTGCATCATTAGGCATAACGGTGAGAAGAAATTATATTTTTTTCTCAACCATATTAATTCCCAATCACACTCCATCAAATTCACAATGGAGGTTGAGGTCAATGAGTTTCTTCCCTTCCTTTACATCCTCTTCTCTAGAGTGAAAGATGGTTTCATTTATTAACAATTTTTCATATAAACTCACACAGAACAATATCTTCTTGCTAATTCTCATCATTTTCCAGTGAAATAATTTGGAGTTCTTAGCACTCTTGCATCGTATGCTTTGAGAATTTCTGATGAGAGCCATGTGGAGCATGATAAGTCTCATCTTGTTAATTTTTTTGAAAATAATGGATATAGTTGAACTAAGGGCCTTAAGGCCTTTCAAAGAGATTGAAAAGAGTCTAGAGTTAAGAATTCTCATGTTGATCCCATCTTCTAGCATTCATCTTTTGTTTATCCAAGGGACCATGAACATGATTTCTTATATCCTTAAAAGGAATAGAGTTTTTATGTCACTCAAACCTCTTAGTATCAATAAAATTATCTTAGATATGTTAAGGACCCTATACACCTTAGAGATATCAAATAGGTCTACTTGATCCCTTGCTCCAGTGGGGTTTCGAACATTGGAGAAACTATTCGCTCCATTAACTAGAGAATCCATGAGCATGTAGTAGATATTAGGCACAATCGTTCCTTCTCATAAGCTCTAGCTGAACATGCGAAGAAATACAAGCACTATGTATGCATTGAGGATTCGAGAGTCATTTGTAGGTTTGATCACTTCCATCACAGGAAGCTTAGAGAGTCTCTTAATTATTCTAATTCTTGCTATTCAATTTTTAGCACTTATCATTTTATTATTTATTTAATTATTTTAATTTATTTTAATCTATATATACATTTACATAATTATAAATAAATAATGTTATAATTAAATTAGTAATTGATTTACCAACAAATATTTCCCTTGTAATTTTATTGCAATTATTTTTAAGATATATAAATAAAATAAATATAGAAAAACTAGTTTTTAGTTATTTTAATATCTAATTCCTAACAACTAATTTATAACTAAATATTATTTTAAATAATTTAATAACTAATTAACTAATTTTTAAGGGCTAATTTGTAACGGCTATATCTGGACCTTGTTGAATCCTTGTTATTTATTCCTTAGGATCGACTCATTTTTTCACCTTTCTCCTCAGGATGAACCACATCAGTTGGTTCGAAACATCAACCAAATCCTATTAATGCTTTTAATCTGAAATACATTCTTATTTACAATATAGATCACAAAAGTTTAATATCTAACATTATAACCCTACATCAAAGGGAATTGGTTGATAAGGCTCGTCATTTTGAATGTGCTCGAATACAAGTTTGTAAGAAAAAATACGGTCTTACATTTCTAAAAAGATGTAGGGGTGCATCAGTAATTATAGTCTTCATGCATATCAATCATCATCTAAACGAATCTAGAAACAAGTTTATTTTTCTTAAAACCTATGTGGACTTAATTAGATCTGAGAGTTATTTATTTTCATTCTCGCAAGTTATTTTATCTTCATTTGCATCTCGTGAATGGTGTTTTGGGTTTTCTTTGTCGATAAATCAATGGTGGTTCAAGTGTGAAGGCTCTTTGCTTAGAATAGATTTCAAAATATAAGGATTCAACAAAATTCAAGAGGATGCGGAGTGGCATCTCTCAGTTCTCTAATTATCGAACCTCATCTAATCAAGCATGACACATGATCAGTGAGGAACAATATTGTGCTCTTAAATCATGGGTTTGCAGGCATATTTCAAAGTTGACCTCTCCTTAGCATTCTTCAGCGCCTTCCGATTGTGTTCCTTCTGAATCTGAGTCTGAAATCAACTATGCTTCCTTAATCTTCTGCATTTGCACCATCTCTGAAGTTTATTCAAATTTCTCCTTCATAATATTTGGTCGTGTTGCTGCCCCGAAAATAGTTGCATCAACATCGGGGGATAACCACCCGGTCCGGACCTTAATACAACTCCTTTTCCGTTTGGGATGGTGGCTCCGACTGGATATAATGGGACCAATTTCCCAGTAATGAATAAAAGGGGTGGATAAATGATTGGTTTTCTAATAAGCGATAATGAATGGAGGACCTAATCTATAAGCGGAAACACAAATGACTATTTTATCCCGGGAAGCTTCTATTCTTAAGTGCAATGTTTGGTGATCTGTGTTCGTCAATAGGCATATAGATGACACTATTCAATAAACAAAGACATTCATTTAAATAATAATTGCTTCATTCAAATAGTTGAGCAAAGTAATTGATAAAACATTGTTACACTTCTCTTTTTATATTACTAATACATGTATGATTAGAAGAATAGCAAACTATAAACATCTAGTAGTGGAAAGTATAAAGATTGTTGTTAAAACACATGCATATATTCAATAATAGCAAGGATGATCAAACAACAATTCACATAAAAAGAATAAATTTAGACATAGATAATAGTACCATATGAGCTAAAAATCATTCCTAACGTCAATCGCTACTCGAATTCCTTCTTCAAACTCAGAAATACTTTTAAAAAAAGGCAGTAGTGCACATCCACATAAAAGCTTCGTTATCAAAATTGGAATAATTGGTCCAGTTTTCATAAAAGAATATGCTTGAAGTACAATAGTGCAACTTCAGGATTAAGTCATATACAAAAACTTACGACCCTTTCTAAATACATGAAAGGGTCTATAAATATTATATTAAGCTAACAAACTACAAAATTAAAATGCGACCAAAATTGGTATAATTCGACCTTGAATATCTCCCCCCACAACAATCTGATAATTGGCAGCATGATTCATCACTCAAGTTGTTTTCCTTTTGACTTGAGTTGGCATATTGCTAGCATTGGTTCCACTTCTTGAGGGCGGCTGAGACGAGAATTGGATTGAGCAGCATAGGTGGCATTGTGTATATCGGGAATGATACACCCAATTGCATCCTTCAGGGACTTGAGGGTGGCTCTCTGGCTGTAGGGTTTTACTAGGAACAACCAATAGGTGTCCCAAGTTAAACTTTTAATTCCTGTGATCAATCTCCCATTCTTTTCTAGCTCTTGGTAACATGATTGCTCCAATGTTTTGGCCGATAATAATTTACCTGGTGTACATTGAGAGGTCGTGTTAGATAAATAGAGAGTATTGTTAATCAAATCAATCAAATTGTTTGTAGATAATTTGCATCTAGAAAATGCTCTCTCTACTTTCATCAATTGGGACTGCCACTCCATGAATATAATTTCTTTTTGGGATTCTAAGATTTTAGGAAAGTTCGGTGACTGTCCCTCATTAGTGTCTTGCCAAGTAAGAAAATTCATTAAATTATCATCGTCTTGCTCTAAATCCTGTCTGGCATCAACTAACTTATCTATTATAGATGTTGTTATGTCACATAGAGGTTCAACTTGGGCAATTTTATGGCACAACAAACTTATTTGTGTTATTAGTGCCTTATTAATCTGTATTACCTTTGCTCTGAAATTGATAGGCTGGGGAAGACTCTTGAACTTCTCTACTTGAGCTGATAATTGAGCAATTTTCTCATCTTTTGTTTTTACCATCTGTTCATTCATTGTCTTCAATTTTGCTAATGCCTTCGATAATTCTTTCTATCTCTAAATCACTCCCGAATCTGCCCTCTGTTTCTCTTCATGCAACTGTTTGTTCAGTTGGTTATCTAACTATTGATGTGTGGACAATTGCTGTTGTAGTTGTTCTGCTTTCTGTTGTGCCTTCGATAGCTGTGTTTGTAGTGAAGCGTTCGCCTGATCGTTTTCTTTCAACAAATTGCTCACCTCTGATGCCTTGTCCATGGTGGCTGCCGAATAGGCACCAACATACTGGGACAATTTTTTCAGATCATTAGAAGGGTCGAATTCTTCCTTCCAAACTACATTGGCTGTTACTGTTTGTTCAGGGAAGAGGGAAGGTTGACCAATCCTTCTCCTTTTCCACTATCGCTTTATTACAGCCCTGTGTTTTGGGCTATAGAAGACATCTAATGGAGGAATATCTTCCACTTGCAAAATGATTTGATCCGAAGGATCCTTAGGAATTATTTCTAATTTTGTGGTAGGGGGTAGACTGCTGGTTCCTTCGCTTGGAACCTCTTTCGATGTTGTATCCTATGTATCGGCCACTTTGGATGTATCAACATCCCTTGAGCTCTCAAGATTGCTTATAATTGAATCAAATTGATGCCATTCCTGGAGCAATCTCGAGTCAATCTGAGTGTCGACATTCATATCTTTGCTGCTCTGCTCCTGCTGCCTTCTCTGTTCCTCCTCACGTATTTTCTCTTGTTCTTTCCTTTGTGCTTCCTCTCTATCTTTCCTCTGTGCTTCTTCTCATTCTTTCCCCTGTGCTTCTTCCTATTTTTCCTCCGAAGTTCCTCCTGCTCTCTTCTTTCGACTTCTTCAAAAATTTCTGATGTAGCAGGAGGTTCGTTGGTAGGTTGATGCTGAGGCTCGCTTGACTGAATCATTGGGGTAGTGGCTAACAAATCTAGAGGCAAAGTTTGCAACCTATGCTTTCTAAGTTTGTTGAATTCAACTAACCCGTCGTCATGGTATCTCATTTTAGCTATCGCTTGCACCAAAAATAGCGACTCGGCGAAGGAGAATAGGTCATCAAACTGATCTTCTTTATGTTCGAATTTAGTGAGTTTGGCCTGTTCTAGAACATTATAGATGACTTTTTTCGGATCAAAGCGTCTATTAGGTAGAGTGGCAAGATTTAGTATATTAATCATTTCCACCTCTTTCGCTGCATGCTTATAATCATGCAGAGTATAGACGCCACACCTTAGAGGAAAAGGAGGCTAGACTTGCTTCTTTGAATTCCTTAAAATCTTTGTAGCTGATGCAGATGTAAGCTGATATGTTATCTCTTGAGCTAATAGTTTGTATGGTATATACAAGGGGAAGATATGAGGCCTGGCCTGACTACCGAAAACTCTCACATAGGTAAATTTACCTTCTCTGAACCAGGATCCTAATGCTGTCAAGTCAATTTCTGCTTGAGGGGAAATCTTAGGGGCAGGTTTATTAAAAATTGCATAGTAAATAGGCAGCATGAATCCATTGGAAACTTGATATAGGTTGTATTTATAATGGGCTTTCCACAACTTCTTGTGATAGATATGAATGGGCATGGGGTCCTATGGAGTCCATCTCCAGCCTAGCATAGGAAACTCGGAATTAAAACAGAGGGTGTCTAAAATGTAGGCACTAAAGTAAAATGGACGGACAAGTCTATCAGTAACACGGGATTTGTTTCTGAACTCAAGAATGGTTGTTGCTAATTTATCAGATAATATATTCCCCTAGTCCATGATTTCACTATTGCATGCTGCTTCCATCAAAGGTACCATCTCTATGGAAAATTTTGAGGAGTCATGTAACCCCCACATTCGACACATCATAGCTCCAACATAACAATAAGGAGAACATAAGAAATCGACGGAGTACTTACCCAAAGACTCACGTTTGTGTTTCGTTGGGTTTTGTCTCCGTTCCCGTATAGGCGCTGACCCAGCTTCATTTTCATCTCTGAACTTTTCCAGAAATGCTTTGTTGTACTTCTTCTCTGGTTTGGGCAAATGGTACATTTGTCTCAAATCATTGGGCTGAAATGAACCGAATTCTCTCCCATCAATAGTGCAGAATGTTCTATTCGTAATTGGAATTTCTTCAACGGCCCATCTCACTACATCGGTATATGCAAGAATTTGCTCTCGAGCCGCTATCCTGTGTAGGTAGGAATCAGCCAAATCTTTTAGAGTAGCATCGAATTTTCGGCTCGAGCCTGCTGTAGCTTGTACTGATGTTTGCTGAGGTTCTTTGGCTTTGACCAGGTTGTAGATGCTTTGCCAAGTAGTATTACCAAGACCAAGACATGTGGTATCTGACATTAATCCTTTTTTACTTGGTCCCAGATCGGCAACATGTTGTCCTGTTACCACAGAGGCTGAAGCTGTACCAAATTTCTTAGATTTTTTCTCCATTTGGTCTGAATTTGCTACTGCGGAGAAGCTCTGCACAAGAGATAAAATGAACGTAATGCGCAGAATAGATGGTGAAAACCAAGTATGGAAGAATTATGCTAAACAATTAATAATGGAAGATTATTATAAGGCTCCCGCAGATACAATCTCTGAAGAGATTTTGGCATAACTTCTCCATTAATTGGCCGTTTAAGCCTGTCAATCATAAAAATTCTCATCATATCCTTTATTTTCCGAATAGTCTATTTAAGTTTGGATTTGATTTTTTGGCGGTTGGGCACAAGTGATTCACTATCAGGAAGAGAAAGGCTTTTAATAATAACTAATACAACATGTCGAAGCCATTTCAATCCTTTTTGAAAGTCGCGCTTGGATTTATCGCAATCGGCGATCGGAGGAAACCTTGACCAATTTTATTTAAGTTATTGTCAAATCCCCGATCGCCAATAGCGATATTGCTTAGCTCGCATCGGGAGCTTTAGGGAGAAGACGTTTCTTTGTATTCATATCCCATTCCCCCATCGCCGATAGTGATATCGCATCACAGCAAGGAGAAGGGATTTTTGTTGTGATTGCTTATTTTCCCGATAGCCGATGGTTATTTGCGCTTGTCGCGTCGAGGAAACCCAATGGGTCTTTTGTTATGCATCCTTTATTATTGCGA
This sequence comes from Pinus taeda, assembly GCA_000404065.3. NCBI lineage: Eukaryota > Viridiplantae > Streptophyta > Pinopsida > Pinales > Pinaceae > Pinus > Pinus taeda. The sequence goes on from APFE030713880.1 coordinate 8,787, forward strand.
TATGCGATCTTCCGATCGCTTTATCGCAATAATAAAGAATTATTCATTTTTTTATTATAAGACTGATTATTTATTAGCTCAAAAGGTCTTTGTAATGTTTCATTTGTTTTCGGACCTTTTGAGGAATGATAAGTTAATACAAATTTAATCTAAAAGGGACCCATTTCATATTATAATTTTCTAAAGTAAAATACTATGAAATGGGGGGTTGTTGTATAGCACAACAATTGGCAATTTGCTGGGAGAAACAACTATCTCTGAGGAATATTAGAATATTTGAACTTTCTTTACATAGACATCTTATCAAAAAGGTAAATTCTAATATAACTAAGTATACATACATTCTGAATATAGTAAAAGCTATTTTTGCTAATTTATTCTCTTGTTAAAATTAAATACATTCTAAGTTCTAAATTGGCCTCTATTGGTTGATAATGATAAAACAAAACACCTTTCCAACTTAGCCTTTTTGATTGACTCCTTTGTCATAGGTAGAGCCTCTGCTGCCAGCAAACGTTCATAGTTTCGACAGGGATACATTTTAACCATTTGATTGTCCATGATCCCTCCCATCTCAGAGTATGATTAAAAGAATGAATTCAAAATATGTTTTCATATTTTGTATTTCTTTTCTTTTTCATTGTTTTGTAAGATAAAAAGCCATTATCCTGGTTTGGTAGCCATCTGTTTGACAATGCCATTCATTGGTTGTAATCTAACTGAACAAGCTGGCTCATGATGAGGCCCCTTGTCTTATGCTTATAATCCATTACCCTGTTTTGGTATGCACTGTTGGTAATGTCGGTTAAGCTATTTCCCAATGATCATGGTAAGAATTCTTGTGATAAGACCCCTTATCTTTATATTAGATATTTAGAATTACACTCTGAGTAATCATAAACTTGGATGAATGGGATGGACAATTTTCTCCTTAAGAGAGAATGGATGACAAGGTAAGAGTTGAAGATGCTAAGATTGAATCAATTTCTATTTTAATATTGATAACCCTTTTGTGGCTAGTTTGAAAACATTAAAATGATTTACAATACTTCTAAATCTTGAGAATATTTCACAAAAGTAAAATGGGGTTTTCAGAATGTGAATATACCTAATTTCCTAGAAATTGTCCCTTTTGTTTAAGGCTTCTATTTTCAAAAGTAAATATTAAAACTACTTCTTTCGAGCAAGTTTTCAATATAGCAAAGGTCAATAGAAGCTATTTTACAACTTTATTTCCTAATGGTCCTAAAAACTACAAATCCTACTGAAATTAAATGAGAAGGGGTTACCTCCTCAATTGAAGAATTTCTTTAAGATGAGGCCATTAACAGGAAGAGAGTCCCTCTTTCCTGATATATCTTGTAATATGAATGTCGAATGGCCTATCTTCTCGCTAATATGAAATGGTCCAAGCCACATCTTTTGGAACTTGGTGTGTTTACCTTTATCCTCATGGGCTTTGTCCCATTTCAGAACTAGATCACCAACCTACAACTGTTCACAACTAGACAAAGCTGAATCAAACGATGGCTTGATTATCTGTTGATGTTTAGCATGAGTAATTTTGGCCTTTTCTCTTTCCTCTTCTAATTTTAAAATTTGATCATGTCTTAGTTAGATAGAAGAATAGGGGCTTCCTTGAATAAACTGAACTAGGGCTAGAGAAGGAAGCACTAGTTTGGTCGGTAGTACTGCTTCTTTCCCATATATGAGATTGAATGGACAAGTACCTATGGAGGCCTTCTGCTTTATTCTATCAGCCCATAGTGCGAATATTAAAGATTTGTGCCAGTTTTTATGATTTTGTTCAATAGTTCGCTTAATAATTTTGAGTAGATGTTTATTGGTAGACTCTGCTAGACCATTACCCTGGGATAGTAATTTGCAGAATATTTCAATTTAAATCCTCTTTTAATAGCAAGCTCAAACATGGCATTTCCAGAGAAATAAGATGCATTATAAAAAACAAGAGCATTTGGGACACCAAACCTGGTAATGATGAATTGATATATAAATTCTATAATTCCTTCAAAGTTTTTTGTCTTTAACGGAATTGCTTCAACCCACTTCTTAAAGTAATCAATAGCAGTAAGGATATACTTATGTTGTTTGGAGGACTGTGGAGTTATTTCCCCAATGATATCTAATCCCCATTGTTCAAAAGGTTGATCAATGTTGACTGATTGCAAAGGGAAAGTTTGTTTTCTTTGTCTTCCACTAGAGATTTGACAATTTCGGCATTTCCTTACATATTCATGAGTATCTCTGAATAAGGTGGGCCATTAATATCCAGCATGAATGATTTTGTGAGCTATCGTGTCATCTCCAAAATGTCCTCCGGCTCGTCCATCGCGTAGTTCCTGCAAAACCTTTTGTGCTTAAGGTTTTTCCAGGCATCTTAATAAAACCGAATCATAATTTTGCCTAAAAAGTACATCATCAATGATTATGAAGTTTTTTTCCTTTAATCTAATGGCCCATTTATTTTTATAAGAAAGATTAGGAGATGCATATCCATTTTTCAAATAAAAGATTAAACTTTCATATTGAGATTTAGAATTGGTGATAGTTATTTGGTTGATTTCTTCAATATGTTTTGTATCACCTGATTCTTGAATGTTGGATGCTCCTGCTAATAATAACCTGCAAAAACCTTGGCCTCTAACAATCTTTGCTGGCTTGATTTCCAAGTCATATTCTTGAAGTGCTGTAACCCAATTTGCCCTTTTCTCACCTAATTCCCTTTGGATCAGTAATTGGCTTACTGTAGAAAAATGAGCTATAAATTTTGTATGGGATTTTAAAAATAAGGGTCTGTAATGTGTGATAGCTTTATACACAGCAAAGGCTTGTTTTTCAACTTCGGAATAATTTAGTTCTACAACATGAAAATTTGAACTAAAAAATGAAATCGATGCTTCCAAGTTGTAATCATTAATCTGAGTGAGTACCGCTGCATAAGATGAATCGGACACGATAGTATACAATATGAAATGATTATAAAAATTAGGAGTGTTTAAAGCGGGGGCATTGATTATTGATTGTTTGACTAAATAAAATGCTTCCTTTTCTGCAGGTCTCCATCTAAACACTGAATTTTTCTTAATCATGGTTTGTAATGGTAAAATGATGCGAGAAAAATCGGGAACAAATCTTTTGACAAAGTTGATTTGACCTAAAAATGATTGCATGGATTTTTTGTTATGAGGAAATGGGATTTCAAAAATTTCTTTAATCCTATCGGGATCAATATAAATACCATCTTTGGAAACAATGAAGCCCAAGAGCTTTCCTTGATTTAGAGCAAAGAAGGATTTTTTGGGATTGAGTGAAATACCATACCTTCTACAGCGTTCAAAGATTTGATTCAAATAATGTAAGTGGTTGGATCTATTCTTGGAAAATACAATAATGTCATCTAAATAGACGACTATTATTTTGTTGATCAATCCTTTGAAGGCTATATCCATTTCTCTTTGGAATGTAGCTCCTGCGTTAATAAGTCCAAAAGGAATTTTCTGATAAGCGTAGGTACCCCATTTTGTTCTGAAAGTAGTTTTGAGCCTGTCATCAGGATGGACCAAAATTTGGTTATATCCTCAAAAAACATCTATAAAGGACATTAGCTCAAAACCTACTACTGAATGGAGTATCTGCTCCATGGTAGGTAATGGGAAATTATCTTTTTGGCTCGCCTTGTTCAAATTTCTGAAATCTATACAAATCCTGATGTTGCCATTTTTCTTCCTAATAGGCACCATATTGGGAACCCAGTTTGAGTGCCAAATAGGAAAAATAATCTTAGCTTTCAAGAGTTTATTGAGTTCTGATTTTATCTGACTCTCTAAGTTTGGATGTATTTTCCTCAATTTTTGTTGAACAGGTTTTTGTTCAAAAAGCATTGGAATGGTATGCTGCATGATTGATGTATCGTATGTTTTTAAGTCATCATACTTCTAAGCAAAGACATCTTTATTTTTTCTTAATAATCTAATAAATGCTATCATTGCTTCCATAGAAAGCCCTAGTCCTAAATTGATATTTTGAGGGTTCTAATCAGTACCAAGATTTATCAATTCAAATCTTAAGGTAGAACTTTGGAATTTTGAATTCGTTACCTGTTTAAACCTGTATTTAATGTCGTAGAGATCTTCAAGTTTAACCATAGGTTTTGGTATTGAGTTTTCCTCATGCTTTTCTTTCATCTGAAGATCATGATCATTTTCATCATTGATATGATCATTGTAGGACTTGTCGGAAGTTAAGAAATGTAAGATGTCTTCATCGTGGAACACTCACCAATTGGTGACATTGTCAGGAATCGATGGCCTAAAAATCAACTCTACTGAAAATCTATTTGGGCTATAATCTTCAGAAGGTAGGAGTTTAGAAGCAACATTGGCCAACAAGTCAGCTGCTGCATTCTGGGATCTAGGAATAGGTGAAATATTGAATGCTAAAAAATGAGATATAAGTTCTTGGACTAAGGACTGATAGTGCTTGAGGTGATTAGAGAGACAATGGATTGTATTTCGAACTTTTTTTATGACAATCTCTGAATCGCCAAACACTTTCAGATATTGAACTTTCAGGCCAATAGCTTTATATAGTCCTTGTACCAAGGCCTCATACTCAGCTGTATTATTTGTGCATTCAAATACTAACCTACAAGAAAGAATATTTTTTTCTCCCTCATGGCTGACTAAAATACACCTTGCTCCTGGTCCTTCACTGGATTTAGAACCGTCAAAATATAAAAACCAAAATAAAAAATTATCAACACTTTTATTTATAGTATTCTCGGTAACATTAACACATTTTGATCCATCGGTTTGTGAAAAAATTTCGATTTGGGATGTGAAATTGTTTACTAAGAAAGGAGATGGTTGGGCAATATAATTGCCAAAGAATGATTCAGAAGAATAATTTCCCAAAATATTATTGTTAAATGAAATTGGTTGATTCTCCTGTTCGAATTATGTGATAGTATGGGTCATGTGTTTCTCCCGCTTGATTTTTATTTGATTTGGCTTTCCCATGTAGGGTAGCCACATATGAGACCAATCGGTAGAAATATACCCATGGAGCTTCTTAGACCAATCCTTGCTCAAGATTAAACCATAAAACTCAGGTATATTAGCGATTAAGATATCAATTTTTTGAACTACTCGTGGATCAACTGATAACCTGATAGTAGCAGAGTTTATTTCTCCTAAGACCTGGACTTTGGTTCTCTCTAACTGCACAATGTGAATTGAAGACTTTTGGGATCTATGTTCAGTTTAGAACAAACTGAAGCTGGCATTATATTAGAATATGCCCCTGATTCAATCAAACAATTGTGTAGATTTCGATTATAGATTTTGTAGGTTAAGAGGAAAGGGGGGGTATGGGAATTTGATCTTTCTCCAATTAGAATCGTATCAATAGCCTCAACTCTACCAGAAGGTGGTTGTCCTGAATCATTTTCAGCTTTAGCACTAGGAAGAGGCGAAGTAGGAACTACATTTAGTTCCTTAAGAAGCAATTTCTACTGATGTTTTAATTTGCTAACTTCAATCATGGTGATGTTTGCCTTAGTCTTCTTCATGTCATCAACAATATTGTAATCCATTGAATCCGATACTACCAACGTCTTTGATGTTGAAGGTATATTTGAGGACGATTGTTGGTTTTGAGGCATTGTTGCAGCTGACTTCCTTGTGGGTACCTTTTCCTTTGTAGTATTAGTACCTGCACTCCTTTTCTTTGAGGTTGCCTGGATAGGTTCAGGAGCACTTTTGATCCTAGTAGTCACAGGAAAAGCTTCTTGTTCAGTTTCAGTGTTGGATTTTGGCAATATGAAGTCCCACATTCCATGGAATTCAACAACTTCCTCTTCTTCAAATTCATCGGACGGTGCAATTATTTCATCTTCTTCTTATTCCTCAAGGTCTGAATCTGCATTAGATATAACATTTGGTGGTTTTGACTCAGGTTTCTTAAAATTCCTATATGGTTTCTTTGTTGAATTTTTTGCTACTTGCTTTTTAATTTCAACCATTTCATTTGACATTGTTTTGAGGACCTTTTGAAGACCCTCCATATCATATGGATCTTTGTTGACTTTCTTCTTTAAATCGTCTTTGAAAGACACTCTTTTGGATTTCCTGTCTTCGAGAGCAGCTTTATTTTCCAAAGTGGTAATACGTTTTTCCACAGCGAGGGCTTCTTTCATGTTTTCGGCCAAAGTTGGTTTCCTAGCCCTATCTTCAAAAATGGCTCTATTTGAAGGTAAGGTTGTGATGTAGCACTCGCTTCTAATTTGTTCACTTGGCTTGGAATCGGTGGGGATTTTGTTCAAGAGCTTATTGAATCGGGATTTAAACTCCTTAATTGTTTCTCTAGATTCAATCCTTAGATTTGAAAGATCATTAATCAGTTTGGCCAAGGATCTATCATCGCCATATTTGGTAAGAAACGGCTCCTGAAAGATATTCCAAGTGGTAATAGATCCAGAGGGCAAGGAAAAATACCAAGACCCAACTGATCCTTGTAATGTGTAGGGGAAAATCCTAACTACAGCATCTTCTTTTGTTGCTCCTTTTAGATTAACTGACAACATGAAATTATTTATGTGTTCCTCAGCTAATGTTCCAGCGTCTGGATTAAACTTTGGTAACCACTTCTTAGGATAATCAGGTAATGGATGTAATGGTGCAGGCATAGTGACTGCACCAGGACTGTTCCATGGATTCTGAGCCATCTTGAGAGTACCAACGATTGTCGGTGGTGTTCCAGGTGCTTGGGGAGGAAGTGGTAATGAAGACTTAAGAGGTCGTGATGTTGAAGGTGGTGATCCCTGGTGAACAATAATATGTTATGGGGAAGTGGATGTTTGATTTCACACTGGAGATGATGATATGGAAGATGATGGAGAAAAGGTCTCGCTACTAGAACCTTCAGTGTTCTTTTTAGCCTTTTTCCTTTGGGGTAAAGGCAACTCAGTTGGTTCAATGCCGAGTTTTTCACTTTGAAGTCTGGTGAGAGGATGAGGAGGGTGGAGTTGTGAAGTCTCACTCCCTTGAGATACTTCAGATCTTTGAGGTGATATGGAGAAGCCTTGAAGTTTCTGGATGATATACTGAACTTCAGGGGACTTCTGACTTAAACGTTCTGAAGTATGACGGGGTTGAGCAGTGGTAGTTGATCCCTCTTCTTCTCATTTGGATACTGGTGTTTCAGAATGCAAACGGGAGGTCTGAGGTGAGGTGGAGGGTGATTTAATCTGAGAATGGTCTTTAGGTTTTGACTTACTCGCCATTCATAGTTGATGGCCCTCCTTCTAGTGCCAAAAATGTTGATTCCTCGAAAATCGTTGCATCAACATCGGGGGATAACCACATGGTCCGGACATTAATACAGCTCCTTTTCCGTTTGGGATGGTGGCTCCGATTGGATATAATGGGACCAGTTTCCCAGTAATGAATAAAACGGGTGGATGAATGATTGGTTTTCTAATAAGTAATAATGAATGGAGGACTTAATCTATAAGCGAAAACACAAATGACTATTTTATCCCAGGAAGCTTCTATTCTTAAGTGCAACCTTTGGTGATCTGTGTTCATCAATAGGCATATAGATGACACTATTCAATAAACAAAGACATTCATTTAAATAATAATTGCTTCATTCAAATAGTTGAACGAAGTAATTGATAAAACTTTGTTACACTTCTCTTTTTATATTAATAATAGATGTATGATTAGAATAATAGAAAAATGTAAACATCCAGTAGTGGAAAGTATAAAGACTGTTGTTAAAACACATGCATATATTCAATAATAGCAAGGATGATCAAACAACAATTCACATAAAAAGAATAAATTCAGACATAGATAATAGTAACATATGAGCTGCAAATCATTCCCAATGTCAATCGCTATTTGAATTCCTTCTTCCGACTCAGAAATACTTTTAAATAAAGGCAGTAATGCACATCCACATAAAAGCTTCGCTATCAAAATTGGAATAATTGGTCCAGTTTTCATAAAAGAATATGCCTGAAGTACAGTAGTGCAACTTCAGGCTTAAGTCATATACAAAAACTTACGACCCTTTCTAAATACATGAAAGGGTCTATAAATACTAAATTAAACTAACAAACTACAAAATTAAAATGCTACTAAATTGTTATAACTCGATCTTGAATATCTCCCCCACAGCAATTTGATAGTCAGCAACATGATTCATCACTCAGGTTGTTTGCCTTTTGACTTGAGTTGGTATATTTCCAGGATTGATTCCACTTCTTGAGGGCGACTGAGACGATAATTGATTTGAGTAGCATAGGTGGCATCATGTATATCGGGAATGATAGACACGATTGCATCCGTCAGGCACTTGAAGGCGGCTCTCTGGCTGTATGGTTTTACTAGGAACAACCAATAGATGTCCCAAGTTAAACTTTTAACTCTTGTGATCAATCTCCCATTCTTTTCTAGCTCTTGGTAACATGATTGCTCCAATGCTTTTGCCGATAATAATTTACCTGGTGTACATTGAGAGATCATGTTAGATAAATAGAGAGTATTGTTAATCAAATCAATCAAATTGTTTGTAGATAATTTGCATAGAAACCGCTCTCTTTGCTTTCATCAATTGGGACTGCCACTCCATGAATAGAATTTCGTTATGGGATTCTAAGATTTTAGGCAAGTTTGTTGCCTGTCCCTCATTAGTGTCCTGTCAAGTAAGAAAATCCGTTCAAGTCTCATCGGCTTGCTCTAAATCCTGTCTGGCATCAAATGATTTATCTATTATAAATGTTGTTATGTCGCATAGAGGTTCAACTTGGGCAATTTTATGACACAACATTCTTATTTGTGTTATATTAGTGCCTTATTAATCTGTATTGCCTCTACTCTTAAATCGGTAGGCTGGGGAAGACTCTTGAACTTCTCTACTTGAGCTGATAATTGAGCAATTTTCTCATCTTTTGTTTTTACCATCTGTTCATTCATTGCCTTCAATTTTTCTAATGCATCTGATAATTCTTTCTGTCTTTGAATCGCTACCGAATCTGCCATCTGTTTCTCTTCATGCAACTGTTTGTTCAGTTGGTTATTTAACTGTTGTTGTGTGGACAATTGCTGTTGTAGTTGTTTTGCTTTTTGTTGTGCTTCCGATAGTTGTGTTTGTAGTGAGGCGATTTCCTAATCCTTTTCTTTCAACAAATTCCTCACCTTCGATGCCTTGTCCATGGTGGCTACCGAATAGGCACCAGCATATTGGGACAATTTTGTCAGATCATCGGAAGGGTCGAATTCTTCCTTCCAAACTACATTGGTTGTTACTATTTGTTCAGGGAACAGGGAAGGTTGATCAATCCTTCTCATTTTCCGCTATTGCTTTATTACAGCCCTATGTTTTGGGATATAGAAGACATCCAGTGGAGGAATATCTTCCACTTACAAAATGATTTGATCCGAAGGATCCTTAGGAATTATTTCTATTTCTGTTGTAGGGGGTAGACCACTAGTTCCTTTGCTTGGAACCTCTTTCGATGTTGTATCCTGTGTATCGGCCACTTTGGATGTATCGGAATCTCTGGAGCTCTCAAGATTGCTTATAATTGAATCAAATTGATGCCATTCCTGGAGCAATCTCGAGTCAATCTGAGTGTCGACATTCATATCTTCGCTGCTTTGCTCCTGCTGCCTTCTCTATTCCTCCTCACGTATTCTCTCTTGTTCTTTCCTTTGTGCTTCCTCTCTATCTTTCCTCTATTCTTCTTCTCATTCTTTCCTCTATGCTTCTTCCTGTTCTTTCGTCCGAAGTTCCTCCTGCTCTCTTCTTTGGGCTTCTTCAAAAATTTCTGATGTAGCAGGAGGTTGTTGGTAGGTTGCTGCTCAAGCTCGCTTGACTGAATCATTGGGGTAGTCGCTAACAAATCTAGATGCAGAGTTTGCAACCTCTGCTCTCTAAGTTTGTTGAATTCAACTAACCCATCATCATGGTATCTCATTTTATCTATCGCTTCCACCTGAAATAGCGACTCAGCGGAGGAGAACAGGTCATCAAACTCATCTTCTTTATGTTCGAATTTAGTGAGTTTGGCCTGCTCTAGAAAATTATAGACGACTTTTTTGGATCAAAGTGTCTCTAAAGAAGAGTGGTGAGATTTATTATATTAATCTTTTCCACCTCTTTCTCTGCATTCTTATAATCATGCAGAGTATAGACGCCACACCTTAGAGGAAAAGGAGGTCAGACTTGCTTCTTTGAATTCCTTAAAATATTTGTAGCTGATGCGGATGTAAGATGATATGCTATCTCTCAAGCTAATAGTTTGTCTGGTGTATACAAGGGGAGGATATGAGGCCTGGCAGTACTGCCGAAAACTCTCACATAGGTAAATTTATCTTCTCCGAACGAGGTTCCTAAAGCTGTCAAGTCAATTTCTGCTTGAGGGGAAATCTTAGGGGCAGGTTTATTAAAAAGTGCATAGTAAATAGGTAGCATGAATCCATTGCAAACTTGATATAGGTGGTTTTTATAATGGGCTTTCCACAAATTCTAGTGATAGATAGGAATGGGCATGGGGTCCTATGGTGTCCATCTCTACCCTAGCACAGGAAACTCGAAACTAAAACAGAGGGTGTCTAAAATGTAGGCACTAAATTAAAATGGAGGGAAAAATCTATCAGTAACATGGGATTTCTTTCTGAACTCAAGAATGGTTGCTAATTTATCAGATACTATATTCCCCCAGTCCATGATTTCAGGATTGCATGTTGCTTCCATCAAAGGTACCATCTCTATGGAAAATTTTGAGGAGTCATGCAAACCCCACATTCGACACATCATAGCTCCAACATAACAATAAGGAGAACATAAGGAATCAATGGAGTACTTACCTGAAGACTCATGTTTGTGTTTCCCCAAGTTCTGTCTCCATTCCTATATAGGCACTAACTCAGTTTCATTTTCATCTCTGAACTTTTCCAGAAATGCTTTGTTGTACTTCTTCCTTGGTTCAAGCAAATGGTACATTTGTCTCAAATAATTGGGCTGAAACGAACTGAATACTCTCCCATCAATAGTGCAGAATGTTCTATTCATAATTGGAATTTCTTCAACGGCCCATCTCACTACATCGGTATATGGAAGAATTTGCTCTCGAGCCGCTATCCTGTGTAGGTAGGAATCAGGCAAATCTTTTAGAGTCGCATCAAATTTTCGGCTAGAGCCTACTGTAGCTTGTACTGATGTCTGTTGAGGTGCTTTGGCTTTGACCAAGTTGTAAATGCTTTGCCAAGTAGTATTACCGAGACCAAGACATGTGGTATCTGAGATTAATCCTTTTTTACTTGGTCTCGGATCAGCAGCATGTTGTCCTGTTACCACAGAGGCTGAAGTTGTTCCAAATTTCTTAGATTTTTTCCCCATTTGGTATGAATTCACTACTGTGGAGAAGCTTTGCACAAGAGGTAAAATGAATGTAATACGGAGAATAGATAGCGAAAACCAAGTATGGAACAATTATGCCAATCAATGAATAATGGAAGATTATCATAAGGCTCCCGCGGATACAATCTTTGAAGGGATTTTGGCATAATTGCTCCATTAATTGGCTGTTAAAGCGTGTCAACCATTTAAATTCTCATCATATCATTTATTTTCTGAATAGTCTATTTAAGCATGGATTTGATTTTTTGCGGCTCGGCGCAAGTGAATCACTATCGGGAAGAGAAAGGATTTTAATAATAATTAATACAATATGCTGAAGCCATGTCAATCCTTTTTGAAAGTCGTGCTTGGCTTTATCGCAATCAGCGATCGGAGGGAACCTTGAGTAGTTTTATTTAAGTTATTGTGGAATCCCCGATCGCTAATAGCGATATCGCTTAGCTTGCATCAGGAGCTTTAAGGAGAAGACGTTTCGTTGTATTCATATCGCATTCCCCGATCGTCGATAGTGATATCGCATCAGAGCAAGGAGAGGGGTGTTTTGTTGTGATTGCTTGTTTTCCTGATAGCCGATGGTTATTCATGCTTTTTGCATCGGGGAAAACCAATGGTTCTTTTGTTATGAATCCTTTGTTATTGCGATATGTGATCTTGCAATCGCTTTATCACAATAATAAAGAATTATTCATTTTTTATTATAAGACCGATTATTTATTAACTCAAAAGGTTTTTATAATGTTTTGTTTGTTTCTGGACCTTTTGAGGAATGATAAGTTAATACCAATTTAATCTAAAAGGGACCCATTTCATATTATAATTTTCAAAATTAAAATACTATGAATTGGGGGGTTGTTGTATAGCACAACAGGTCCCTGTCACGAATATTTTTCCATTTGTTCAAGTTCAAATCTTTGTCTCAATAATGATATGCTCTCAAGCTCTGTCCATCCATTTGGCTCATTGAGTTTAGTTCCTGATTCTCCTTTCCCAAATGATGTAGATCGTGGTTCCTGTAATGTACATGATTCTAGTGTTGAGATTGCAAGTTTAGATGTCCTATCACCCATCCAAGGTCTGCAAATTTCAACATAGTTCCTCATTCTTCTCATTGCTTCATTTTTCTCCCCTCGACCTCCGCCTCTACTCCATCCATTTCTTCTCTCTTTGCATCCTCCCCATTGATTGATCCTCTAAACCCTTCTAGTGATGTTTTCCTTCTTAACCCTGCCTTTCCTCTTAACTCATCATTGAGCTTTGCCCCTTTGACCTCTGCTCCATTGGCATCCACCGCATTGATTAATCCTCTGCCCCCATCCAAACCTTTGAGAAAATCTTTTTCCCTTAACTTGAGCTCAACCTTGACCTCTACACCTTCAACCTCTATACCTCTTACGTCCTCCCCTTTAATTGGTCCTCTGTCCCAATTGAACCCTTCTAGTGGTGCATTCTTCCTTAACTCGGCCTCTGGCTCAAGATTTCTTCCTTGACATCATTCTTTCCTTGGTTCCCTTTTTGGGACCCTCTCATCCCCTAATTATTTTATTAATATCAACAATGATGGCCTTAACTCAATTTCTAATCATTTTTCCTCTAATATCCCCCTTATTCTAGTTACTAGAGAAATTTCCCATACAGCTTTAACTAAAAACTCTTCTATGAATAATAATAATAACAAACTTAATAATGATATTAAGCTTAAGAATAACAATATTATTGTTTCAACAATAATAATAATAATTATCCTATTCTTAAAAAGGCTAATAATAATAATAATAATAATCCTATTTTTAAAAAGGTTAATAACAATAATAATAATAATAATAATTTTAAGAATTATACTATTTTTTTTAAAATGTTATTAATTGCTCTAGTTTAGATCTTCTCCAGTTTTATCCTCCTCCGTAATGGGCTTAATTTTTCCCTATCCCTTAAAAAAATTTCCGTAGATGACATTATTTGTAACATTGAACATGGTATTATACCACTTGTAGAAAATGGCTAATTAGTTAATAAAAAAATGACTAAATTTGATGACCATTTTTCAGTCGGTGACCAACAAAAGCTAATTTATAGTACCTAATAATGCGACCAACTTTTAGTTGTTTTTAGCTTAGTCATTTATTAGTTGCTCAATTTTGTTGTCTACTAGTATATTTAGTCATATATTTAGTCATTAATTTAGTCATTGATTTAGTCATTAATTGCCACAATTAATGACCAAATATATAAAAAATATATATATTACTATATGATTGCCTAAGAAAAACAATTAATGACCAAAGAAATATGACCAAAATAGTTGTCATGTTATAAGATACTATAAATTAGCTACTAATAATCATATATATGCAAATTTTAGTCACCATTTGAAACCATTTAACGACAAAATTCAATATGACTAAATTTTGATCATGTTATAAGATACTATAAATTAACCACTAATAGCCATATATGCAAAACTTAGTCATCATTTGTAATAAAAAATTTATCATTTGTAGTAGTCATTTATATCTTTTTTGGTAGTTTCATATTGATTATATAAATGACTAATTTAATAGTTTATATTCATTTATTTACTTTCATTAATAATTGTTATAAAGGACTAATTTAGTCGTGTATTCATTTTATTTGTGTTCATAATTAATCAATATGAACTACTAATTTAGTAGTTTTATATTGATTTTATATGTTCATTATTAATCAACAGAAACTAATTAGTATGATTTTGCGATTAAACAAAAAAAATGTCATACAATGTGCATATTTATCTAGTATGGAAACACAAAGTTACATATGTTAATTACAATACTAAATAATATCACGTGCAACTATAAATAATTTCAACCATAAATTATATTATATAAAATGTCAAGTATTACAATATGATTTTCCAACTTAATATTGTTTGGACTACAATTTAAACATGAAATATTGTTTCATCACTTCAAAACATTATCACTATGTTTCGAAGACATTGCAAGTGAACTCCCCAACTTTGGAGACTTAACTATCAATCTCTATCTGTGTGTTTTATGCGAGATATTGGCTCTAAGTATATCACTAGAGTAGTTCTCTTCTTTCCCATTTTGCATTTATCGCTCCAGTGTTATTGTTCTCCTACTTCAATTATTGCTTTTTAACATCAATATTAAGTTCCTCTCCTAAAAACAAATGAAGATACAATGTAGAGTATAAGACATGAAATACAGTAAATATTGGAATATAAACTAAAGTAGACTATAAAATGTTTATATGACATATACCTTAATATCAACAATGTCAATGCCATTTTTCTCCATAAAAGCCAGAAAATTGAACAATTTTTCTTCAGTTGGGTCGGATAGTGGACACTATGTGGTTAAATTACCTATATAAACAATGAAATTCAAATGTCACAATAGAAAAGAACAACTTAGTAACTTAGTATTCAACCTTTAGAGAAATCTTAGGTGAAATCAAGCCAAATAGGTTACATGCTAAAAAGCTCAGATTGTAGGGAACTTGTGAAAACAAATAATCTGAGGTGTGATGTCTAATTCTTATTGTTTTATTCACAACAGATTTCATTCTCTAACACATGAACTTGGTCATGTATATAGACAACATGTGCTCAAATAACAACATGAAAATAGACTTTTCTAATAGTAATGAAATTTTCTTAACACAAAATAGCTAAAAGGATTTCAATTAATATCATGTAATACTAATCTCATATTCAAGATTCGGATGTTTAAATGGACATGATACCAAGTATTTTCAATTTCATGGTTAAAAAAAACAAAATAAAAGGAAATGTTCAAAATACAATCAAACAATAAAGATGGGATATACGGAATGAACATTGCAATTATAAAATATTCTTTTACTTATACACATGTGCCTTGTCTAGAATTCCTAAAACATATTTTTCACAAAATAGCCATCAGGTGAAAGAATCACAACATTACAAATAATAGGAATCCCTACTAGAAACATTTCAAAATTTAATGGCACAAGTGCCTTAAGGATCTCCAACAACAAATTAATCATATCCAATACATGCTCTAGATTGTCTCCCGATCCTTTTTTAATCTCATTTCCTATAACCTGCCGACATCATATTCAATTAATAATCGAACAAAGGCATCGTAATTTTTTTTTTTATCTTTTATATCTATAGACTTTGAATCTGCTAGAAACTCCTTATATGACACTTGCCTCTCTGAATTCGCCTAGGGATGAGTAAGAGATCATGAAATCACGAAGTGGAACCAAGAACTATCAGTGAAATGACACTAATCAAAATCCCAGAAGCTGACTCACCCCCTTGCAAATATATATATATATATATATATATATGGATCCCTCATGCCAGAGATCCAGAGGCTGAAATTTTGTATTTTGTAAGGAAGTGTTGTTGGTTTCTCTGTGAAGCATTGTATTGTTGGGTGATATAGCTTTTCATGAGGTGAAAAGGGATTTAGTGATGGAAGGATGTAAATGGATCAGACAGATGGGTTGTAATCCTCTCTTCTACTACTTCTATCAATAAAGTTATTTGAGTTTTCCTCCATATACTTGTATATTTTTGAATCTTGTATTTGTGCATGCATTTGTATGGTTAATGTACACCTGATCCTATATTCCTTATGGTTATAGATCTATATGCTTTGATGGTATTTTTCTACTTTGACTCTACAGGTGTTCTTTGAAGCAATACAAGTGAGAAAGGAGTGGTCAAAGCTCTATCAAGGGAGGAAAGAAACAGACAAGGAGCTAAGCAAAAGACTAAGGTTGGTGATCTATACTTCTCTCTCATCTATCTCTCATAAAGGAAAACACAAGTTACTTTGAATTGTTTGTTTCTAAGATAGCTACCCATCTTAGTGGGACAAGAAGCTCTGAATAGACACTAGTTTTCCCAGAAACAAAATGGTGAATCCATTGGGGGATGAAAGATTGTTTGTTTGTTACTATTGCTTGCTTTGTAAACTACAAATGGAGCCTGCAGTTAAGCCAGGTAGCCTTCGAACTGCTTTTTCTATGCAACCGCAAAGTAGATCAACGCTACTTCAGTCAATCTCCAGGTTGGTTTATGAACTAAACATCTGACTGTTGACAATAATACTGAGAGGGGGGGTGAATCAGTATTATCTAATTCTTTTACTAAATCTTTCTTATTTATACTTTGAATTATTTTTGCATACCAATACCATAAATAATGAGCATGAACAAGAAAATCAGACAGTCACATCAAAGAACACCAGATATAAGGTGGAAACCCAATGTGGGTGAAAACCACCTGCTGCAATATGTCTCTATCTTCCTTCAAATTAGAAACTCCTTTTACAATGGTCTTGTACTGGTGCAGTCCTTTACCAGTACGCAGGCTGCAACCTGCAGAGAGCTACAACTCTCTCTCGTTTTCCAGTCTCTCCTGGAAGGGAGCTACAACCCCCTACTTCTTTTCTTACAAGGACCACTTTTCATAAATTTTCAAAATGGATCCATATACATCAAATGATCATCAAGTACATGTAAATTATACAGTCAGCTGTAATAACCAGATCAACAATAACAGAGTAGAACCCAGAACACCTTTTCAACAGAAAAATCTAACCAACAGAAGATCTTAACACAGATACGCGGTTTTTCTTCTACTAGCCTGCGTTGCTACGCAGTTCACCTTCTGCCTCTCTGCGTATACCCGCAGATCTCCTTCTTCTGGACTGCGTGGCCATGCACTTCCCCTTTTTCCGATCTGCGTACAGTACGCACCCAAAAGCACTATCGCGCCGCGTACTGTAAGATAAGTACGCACTCAGAAGAACTGTCGCGCCGCGTACCTTAACAGTAGGTACGCACCCAAACAAATAAACGAGCCGCGTGCTGCTACAGAAGAAACGCACCTGAACCACAGCTTCCCTACGTACCTACGCACCGAACTTTCGTCTCCTCTGCATACCCACGCACTGTCTCTTTGACGCCTCTGCGTATACCCGCACCTTTTCTTCGACACCCTTGCGTACCCACACACTGAAACTTCACTCCTTCTGCGTACCTCTGATTAGGGCTGAAATATAGTCAGATGCTCAGATCTGAACTTGCGCTCAAGAAATGCCTTTCACAGATTTGCTTCTAACTTCTCCTTTATAGATCAAGCGATTTAAACCGAGAACCCAACAAATCAGATCTTAAGATATTCAATCACTCAAAAGATGCTCAAGCCAAATGATCTCCTTTGCTTTATATAGTTTAGCTCTTCCTCAAATCAAGGATCTTGGGGCTCAATAATAATAATAAAATAATCAATACCGCGGGCCAAAACCATGATAACCCAATACTGTTGGCTAAATACCACTGAGAAACCCCGCTGGTGGGCGCTTAACTGCCTTGGAATGTGTGCACTGGGTTACGCACCCCATGAATGGGTGACCCGCGTATTTGGACGCG
>APFE030713880.1:26679-77770 GCA_000404065.3 Pinus taeda
TAATAATAAAATAATCAATACCACAGATCAAAACCATGATAACCCAAAACTGTTGGCTAAATACCATGAGAAACCCCATGTGTGGGCGCATAACTGCCTTGGAATGTGTGCACTGGGGTACGCACCTCATGGATGGGTAATCCGCGTATTTGGACGCGGTCCCTGCACGGCATACCTGTGGGTACGCACCTCCTGAACTGTTCTCCTGCGTACTTCTTTATTTTTATCAAAATGAGAGCCATGCCATGGGTGTTGCCATCAAGTACAACATCTGAAATCATACCAGAACCATAATGCCAACAGATGGATCAATCTATCAGATAATGGCTATGTTTAATTTTTTGAATGATTGTGTCAAAGTGATGGCTTCCTTCCTATCGTGATAAGGGTGTTGAGCATTGCTCGATACCAAGAAAGGCTTCACAAAGCCATCAAATTCCTTAATACTTCTAAGTCTAGTCGTCGCAGAGTAAAAGGATTGTATTCAAGCTAAATAAGCCTTGTTAGACTTGTAATAAAATCAAAAATTACGAATGGCGGAGGACTTTATTTAACATGCGAGATTTGGCAAGTTGGCCAACGTGAACGAAGATGGAGATATATGTGTTCCGGGGAACAAAGATGGAGATATGTTTTTTCCATGGAGACAGAGATATATATGTCATGGGGAATGAAGAGGAAGATATTTTTGTTCTGTGAAGAAAGATATGTATATTTCTTGAGGGATGTGGATGGAGATACTTATAACGTGAAAACATTGATTTTCCTAGAGGACCAGGACCCGATGGGACCCACAAACTAGGGTGAGGTGGTAGATGTCACGTAGGTTGGGAAAGGATGCATGGATGCCACGTGGGATCCCGAAGAACGTAGATATGTGACGGAAAATCTTCTGGCATGGCATGTTGTCAGCATGACACGTGGCAAACAAGAATGTCCTTTTTGGATGGCCAAATGAATGGTTTTTAGATGACATGTGGAATCAAAATAGGATGCCACGTGGTAGGGTGACATCACCATAATGTTAGCATGATATAAACAAGACGCAGTGGAAGCAAGTGACATGGAGGATTATGCTGACGTGGCGCCTAAGAGAAAATGACATGCGGTAGTTGGAATGGACGCTTTTGGATGTTGATTCAGCCGAATTCACTTGACACATAGCCATGGTTTTGTGGTGCCACATGTCTTGGCGTGCCACATGGTATTGACATGGAGTTGACATGACCAAGATCCATGTCACCACGGAGATCGACTCCCCAATGATGTTTTGTTATGTCTTCTCATAGTGGGGCATGGTGTTGACAAAATCCATGGTAGATGAAAGAAGTTAGAACGGGGAATTTCCTTAGTGACTAAATTAAATATATATGTCATGTTGCGAATGTTTTGGATCGGGACATTCCTATAGATATGGCATGATAAAATAATGGATGCCATGTTGGACAACAAGTAGTGTGGCATAGCCATGTATGACAAGTACATGAGTTTGGTGGGGACCACAGTCACATAAACAACAAATAGTAGATTGTCTACCTCATTATATGTCGAGAAGGAAGAGGGGCTCGCTATTGATATAGGCTGCCAATGTAAAGAGGTGGTCACATGGAGAATATAGGGTAGGGGAAAACTGTGAGGGGCTTAATCATAGAAGTGACAAATTACAAACCCCCCCCCCCCAGTTAACTATCAAAGAGGTGTGGGGCCTCACAATTAATATAGGTTGTTGATCTATTTAAGCCAGTTGCGCAAGGGCTTCAAGCTACAACAGGTTTAACCAATGGCCAAGTGTGTGCCACATGGCACTGCCTGATTGGTTAGAATTTGAAGCAGCATATCTCTTAATCCAGAGGTTGGATTGAGATAAAAATTATATTGTCGAAAAACTCTTGATGAGTTGGATGCAACGTTCTTATCAAAATTAATTCCAACAACTTTGGGAAAGAAGAAATCGTGTAACCCCATTTCCATAATGAGACCATGGAGGTTGGGTTAGTTAAATGTAACACCTCCAATTACCCTGGAAAAGTCCAAGGGGGTGGGAGGGAGCGTTACAAAGATAAAAGATTCAAAAAATAGAAAGAAATAAAGTGGCATGAAATAAACAAAGTCCAAAAGATTGTTACTAAGAAAGAAGATAGTCTCTATGATAATTTTCTACTAGAGATAGAGAAAATATGAGTAGTGAGAGAAATTCACGATCGAAAGAGGGTTCAGTTGTGTTGGTGTTTATCCATGATTATTATCTGGAGATGAAAGGATAGCCACTTGTAATGAGCCTTAAATGTGTAGTTCAAAGTTGTAGCATGAATGTTGGATACATGAGGGACACATTCAAATTATGATGTGGGAGAGAAATATATGACTTTGTGCCCTGGGTGAATGAGATCCTTGACCACATAATTAGGTTACAAGAGATAATGTAGTCAAAAGGTTTCATGGATTGGAGGTTGGGCTCACATGTTTGAAGGAACGTGTTGGTTGCAATGTGATAGTGGAAATGCATTGTTTCCAAATGGTGGTTAGAAATTTAGAGTGGCGTTGACCCTAAGAGGAATCAATAATGAATAATGATGCAAAATCTTATAGCTATGGAAGATAGAGGCACATGTGTTTTTGTGTGTCGAATGTAATGAAGATGGAATTATTTGCTTTCCTTTAATATATTTTTTGTTTGTTTGTAACAAGAAGGAAATTTGTAAGTGCAGATGACAATGAATGTACTTTGTTGAGGAAATATGAATATCATTCATAAGATACAATAGAAAGATGATGTGAAAGGTATTTTGCAAAGATTACAACAATTGTAAATCATAAAGGCTACAAAGGATGAAATGTTTGAATAGAAAACCATAACAAAATAAGATGCCATGATTATAAGTGACCTAGGAGGAAGCATGGGTGAAGTTGTTGAGTTGAAGATTCCATTTAGGATTTGAATAGTGCATCCTTCATTCTCTTCAAAAAAAAAAATTCCCTTCATGCTCTTCACATTTCCTCAAGTCTTAATGATGGACCAAGCGTGTAGTTCAAAAACGTCGACTACAATATCTAAACCAATGGATCTTCCTCTATCAATCAAAAAGTGGAAAGTTGTCAAAGTTGTTATTGGCAAGGAAAAAGAGAATATTAAACATATGTTGGAAGAAGAAATACATATTATGGAAGAATTTTAGAAAGATTGTAGGTTTTTGAAGAGAATGTGTTGAGACTGAGTGTAAAAGTGTTGCATTAAGATGAAGGCTATTGAAGATATGTTTCTAATGATTCAAGAATGTGAATATGCTAACAAAATTTTCAATGAGACAATATACGTGCCGTTATGGGTTGAGTTGAGAGAAGTGTAACATATGGGTATGTGACTCCATGTTGTGTGATTTCGAGCATGAATGACCAACTGCACCAAAGGCACTTTGTAGTGACTAAATGAAAAATGGTAGTGGAATTTCTTGGATGTGACATGACTTAATTCAAATTGTTCAAGTAATGCAAGGTTGAAGAGAATCTAACCATTGCTTCTGGTGATGAAGAGAGGCACAAATGACAAAAATACTAGAAGTTACATATGCAACAATGGAAGATTATGTAATAGGAAGAAGATGCATTATATTACTTACAGATTTGAATGTATAGTAATGGAGAATATAGATATAATGAAGGAAACAATGATGAAAGTCACATTGGGTAGCTAGAGATTTGAATATTTACGTAAAAAGCATGAGGGCATGCTTTCTTAATAACTTATGGAGTCTAATGCAAGGGCATTGACCTCATTTTGAAGAAGTCGGGGTGAAGACCAGATTCGTTCCTTTAATTAATGATAGTCTGTATTAGTTCCAGAATTTGTAAAGGAAAGAAAATGTGGCAAAACATATATAATGAAAAGACCATTGAATTCAAACTCATTAATAACTATAAGTAATTTTCAGTTGTCTTATATCTAAAACCATTGTAATGAGAAAACACACATTAAAGATATTAAATATTAAGTAATAACATGGATTTTCCTTAATATTTAAAAGGAAGAAAACATATTGAAACATTTAAATACTAAGTAATAGCTTTAGTTTTCAAAAAGAGGAAAACATATTAAAATAGTTGTACTTTAAAAGAAAATAAAACAAAAATAAAGGAAGTACAATAATAGAAATGAGATATCAGTTGAATATTTAAAACATACTTGATGCATTTAATTAACCTTATAATATCATGTATGCAAATATGATTCGAAATAAACCTAATAAATGAATAAGTATCAACTATTTTTTTTAAATAGTGTGTATTCAAGAATAATTCTAATTAGATATTAGAACAATGACAATCTCAGTGGTTAATTGTCTCCACATCAAAAAGATTTTATTGATATCATATTTCACATAAATCAGAAAATAAAATAATAAAATAATAAAAAACTCATTACAACCACAATAAACATGTGTAAAAATTCTCACACATTAAAAAAACAAAAACAAAAAAAACAAAAACTAAAATTGTCATGTAATCCCACTTCAAATTAAAACATTAGTGTCATGTAATAAACATGTGTAAAAATTCTCACACATTTAATGATAAAAAAAACTAAGATCGTCATGTAATCCCACTTCAAATTAAAACATTAGTGTCTTTCCACTGATAACTTTTATCAGTGAAATCACTTAAGTGAAAACATCATTTATTTACCTTATATTTCATGCAAAGTAATTTTATTGTTTGCTTGATTTGATTTTTGCATTAAATATTTATAAATTTCTTCGTAACATAATGAAACCCTAAAATATGAAATGTATTTCATGTGAATGAATTTTATTTTCAGATAGTAAAACAAACCCATAGCAAAATATTATAAAATTATAATGTTAATCAATAAATTCATCACAAAGGTAAATAAATTTTGGAGGTAAACGACAACTTGTAATGGCAGTGGGGCATCTAAGAGCTCATATTTATGTTGTTTTACAATTGGAACGGATATTGTGTTTAACCTTCTCCTTTGACCTAATGAGATTATATGCCCCACGTGCCCCTTGAAGTGGGGTCCCACTCATATCAATTTATAAGATTTAAATAAATTGTTTTTTAAACTATATATGATATATTAAAACCTAGATGGCATTCTATTGCCTTGATGATTAATACTATAGGGATGTTGAGGATGGATAATATTTTCCTATGGAGAATAACGTCCTTTTGAATTTTATCATTTTGCTTGTATGTGGATATCATCTGATGATGACATTTTTCCCAATCTTAAGAATTTTCCAAAGAAATTTGTTAGTGGTTGAAGTATAAAGAAATTTGTTAGTGTGTTGAAGTATGATTGAGTTATGTCATATATGATGTTGAAGAGGATGAGAATTTCTCTTGAATATAGACATGAGCATACAGATTTTCTAAAGAACTAAAGTGTGTATGTGCAACCTAGATATGATAAGTTTCCATATCAGAGGGTAATTTCCTTGGTTTATAAATTGATTGTTGATTACAAAAATTGGAATGACTTATAAGTGGCGTTGTCGTGAAGAGAGACTAGAGATATTTTCAAATATATAACTATTGTGGAACATGTTACATAGGTTTCCATTATCATGCTACATATCAAGAAATATCAAGTAGATGTGTTTATGTAGAGTTGTTTTCTATTGTGTTCATGCACTAATTCTATAAAAGAGCATACAGTAAGTATGCACAACTCCAGTGATTATGGGAATCTTTGTTTGAGAATTCTAGGTGGTTTTATCATGGAGTAGAAGTTTTGGATCATCTACATTAACAATTTTGTTAGGAGAAGGAATTCCATTCTGAATTTACTATGATAGGCAAAGAGAGGTGTATCCTCTTGCATCAAGAAAGGTTGTCCATTCTATCTACAGCAAGATCTTCTAGTAGCAATGGAATCCATGATTCAAGTCAATCTCGATGCTAACCTTGAGAGACTAAAGGGAAAGCTTTAGGCTTGGTAATGGGGAAGCTAGGGAAACCTTAGCCACATAAAAGACTTAGCTCAACACTTGTCCAAAGCATTGTGATTGTGGCTAAGGCATTGGTTTGTAACCATGTGCTAACAATTCAAAATAAATTAGTTCAATGAATTAAAACACACTATTTTAAAGTGATATTCATCATAGAATATTTAGTTAAAATCGAAATAAATCTACAATTATATTTAGTAGTTAAAATAACTTCCATCTAAATATTTCAGAAAAATAAATTAAAAATAAAAAAAAAAAAAAAAAAAAAAAAAAAAAAATCCTTTAATAGTTTTAAAAAAAAAAAAAAAAAAAAACAACAAACCAACAACCTTTTTAAATTATTTATAAAAAAAAATATTAATATATCATTTCCAACGATCACATTCAACCTCTAAATTAAAATTTTATATTTTCCCTTCCATTGATATGTGCTTTCCATGTTTTAATATTAATGTAGCCTCGTTAATTTCATTTGTCACCACTTGAAGGCATGTACATTAACTTTTAAAAATACCATGAATAAAAGTGTAGCAATTCCTTTCCAAATTCGAAATGGTTGAGTTCGATTGAGTTTCTGCGATTATAATGTTGGAATTCTCTGCATTGGTTTCATGATTTATGTTATTAAATTTATTTAAATATTTAAATTTAAATATTCGCGAAATTTTAAAAAATAAAATATTAAGTTAAAATGGATAAATAAAATTATTTTAAAGAATAATAATTAAATATATAAAAAGTTGTTTATGATTAAAAGTAGAAATAATGGAAATTTTAAATAAATATATATAGTTTTATTTTCAACATTGTATTATAAATAGTGAAATAAATCAAATTTTAAAGTGTAGTTTTAATCCCCGATGGGGGTTGGACACTTGAAATTATAAGTCACATGAAGTATGACATTTAACATATGGCATGAGTGGAGGAGGGTAGGTATTAAGCCTTTCCATTACATTGTAGTTAACTACTTTACATTTGAATGTGTGAAACCTCGCCCTTTACTTGAGTGTGAAGGAATAGTACCGTCTCGAGAATCCATGGCATCGCCATTACGGTTGTTAAGTAATATGGAGCATACAGCAATCTGGGTAGTATTTGGCTCTTTAAGGGATACGAACTTAACTATGTTCACATTTCTTTGGGTCGTGTGGGTCTGGTGGCAGTCATTCGTTTATCGCTCCTCTTACGGGCTTAATAAGGTAACATCTCTCTCCCTACTACTCTAGGTGAAACTTTCCTTTTCATTCCTTGGTCAGAGGGTGTGCTGGTTAAAGAACTAGTTGGTATTGGGTGTTGGTGTCTTGGGCCTGGGTGGTTTCTTGTTTTGGAAATCCGGGTGGCAGTGCTTCATTTATTTGTGTAAGGTGCTTGTTACTATTACAAGTAGTGTTAGGGTTTCTGGTGGTGGAGGTTTTGCTCATGCCGAAGCTTTGGTGTTGACTTTGTTTTGGCTCTATGGGATAGGCATTGTCTGGCTTTTACTTCCTCGGGCTACTGGTGAAAGAATTCCCTTCGGCAAAGCCCACTAGCTCTAATGTCAGTCGGGTCTCTAGGAGTCTTAATTCCTATTTTTTCTTGTGTGCATTTGGGAGGTGTTCTTATGGTCTTTCTAGGTGAGGGCTTGTTTGGAAGTGCTAGCCTAGATTTGTGATTGTTTTGTGGTGAAATTGGGTCGAAATGACCAGCGGAGCTGGGTTATCTTTCCTTCTCAGACTGTGGTGTGGAGTGCTAGGTTTCTAGTTGAGGTTTGTCGATTTGTAGAGTGCGTCGTAATTGGGTGTGTGGTTTTGGGTCTGATTGGGTGGACCTTGGTGTTTATTTCGGTTAGTCTCGGGAGTCTTGGTTATGGCACGGTGACTAGTATGAAGTCGAATCTACGTTCCTTGTGTGCCCCTGTACAGGCGAAGGTGAAATTGTCTCGAGTTAACGAGGGGTCAACTATGCTTGATGGAGTCTGGGTTCGCCGTGTGAGAACAGGTGTTGATAGCAACAGTCGGGGCGTTGGAATTGTGTGAGGCATAGTACGCGGGGGTCGTGGAGCATGTGGTGGGAAAAGATCTTCAGTCGGTCCTGTGGATGGCAGGGGTAGCAAGATTATGGCTTAGGGAAGCCATGGAACAGGCAGAGTAGGCACAAGGGCACAAGACGTGGCCGAGTTTCGAGCGCACGGGAGCGGAGCAACAGAACAGGTAGCGTGGGGTCTGTTGGACATGTATTAGCTGGGCAAACAGGGAGAATTACGGCGCATCAGGCAATGTTCTAATCTATCATGGACATGCTGAAATCTCATTACAAGGTCCAGAGGGAAGAACACGAGGCAGTTATGGCCAAGTTGGAGCAAATCCATTACTTTCAATGCCACATCCGTGAAATAATTGTGGTTGTTTGGCGTGGCCAGAATCTGTTGACTAAGAAGATTGAAAAGTTGGAAGATTGGCTTGCTCACTTTGATCAACATGTCAACTACCTATATCATCCTCCTCCTCCTCAAGGAACGAGGCCATATAATCCTGCTTCAATCACTTCTGATGACTAATTACGGTAACCAGTGTCTTTCTAGTTCTTTTTGTTTTTTGGTATCTAAGGCCTATAAGGTTTTGGATCTCTCTGTCGGTGATTTTGTTTTTTGTTCGTAGCATGGTAATAGCATTGGTCAACAAACCTGGTCGAAGTGAGTCCACATGCATTTTGACATCTTTGTATATGCCTTTTGAGTAATGAAAAACCTTCGACTTACAAAAAAAAGTACAATTTGGAAATTTTAATTGCTTATTTTTTGAAATTTTGAAAGTAAAAACGAATCACAAATTAAAAAATCAAAGATAAGAAAATTTGAATTTTTTTCTTTTCCATGAAATACATATTCTTAGGAAACTAATCAAGCACATCCCCTCATTACAAGGAAGATACCCAAAGAAAACATGTAGGAATTGAACTTGGTTCGTGAGGATAACATTTCTCAAAATTGCCCTTTGCTAAACTCAATTGACAAATTTCCTTTCATTTGCTATTGTACACTATTTTGTAATTAACCAATTAATCCATTTTCAAAGTTTTAGAATTAATTTCACACTTCGATCATCTAGATTTTAAACATTGTGTAGGAAATAAAAACATAACATGTACCATTGATCCAATTGCTTGCAAGGAGGAATGTTGTGGGGTGTAAGAGGTTGTCAAATATTTGGTGCAAGAAGGATAAGGTTTTTTTAAAGTTACAAGTCCATATTGGCCCCTGAAGGGTATTCCAAGTAGGGGGAATTGACTTCTAAACAAATTATGCACTAATCACAAGATGATATCATCATTGACCATAGAATTTGTGTGGATAGGGAGGTCAATCTAAGGGATGTAAGAATGTGTTTTTTGATTGGGATATCAATGAGAATTAAATGGAACAACATGAAGGCTTCAGGGTGAAGAGGAACAAAGTGATTAGTTTATAGGCTATGGAATCGACATATGGGTTGGAGTAATCATTTAAGGCATGGTACAAGATGTTTGACTTTGTTATGCTTCAAGATGCCTTTGTTTGTAGTTATGTTGATTATTGTATCTAATACAAGACATAGAGAGTACATAATTGTTGTTACCATGTACAGAGATAACCTCCAAACCTTGTGGATGACCTCATATTGGCAAGGAGAGGCACGCAATTAATGAGTGAGAATATAAAGTTATTGAGTATTGGTTTGAAGTGAAGGATTGTATAGCATACATTTACAAAAAAATGGCACATTGAGGGAAACTTATATATGGGTTGAAATGAAATAAATTACAAGAAGTGTCCCTAAAGTAAAAGCCAAAAACATAAGAATATCAAGGGAACTTGCACAACAAAGTGAATTGCACTTGCAAATCTATAGATTTATATGGAGGAAGAGCTCCCAAAAAATATATTAAAAGGGGGTTTCAAACGAGGGAAGAAACTTATATCAATACCAAAAGAAAAAAGAGAAACCCTATCTTGCAACCCAAGTTACCATTACGATGTACTTAGGCCCTTTTCATCTGAAAGTGACCTTTTACTACAATTTAAGTATGATACAATATATGCCTTAGACTCGAACATTATTACAAAATTAATAGTTCATGTATAAAGTTTATCTATGTAATTAAAATATTGTGTTTAGGTGCTCAATAGATCTATGTCTACTGTACAATGGCCTAGGTATTCACGAGAAAACATATAAGAAAAATCAAAGAGTTGTTTTGAGCTAAGATAAGTCCCTAAATGATGTCCTCAAACAATTTGGGATGGTAAGACATGATCAGCTCATGTCATTTGGAACTGAAAATTATCAAAGGAGATAAAGTCAAAAACTATCAAGGAGTTGGCCCAACAATTACAATTGTTGATTAGGATGTAGCCAAAAGACATGTCGTTATTTGTCCAATGCTAGGTAATTTTGATGCAAAGGGAGTTGTCAATAATTTCTTGTTAAATTTTGGCCCACACCATTAGTACATGGTGAAGATGAACTTCTAGTACCTACAAGGAACCAAGGGACTTGTTATTTATAGAGGAAGTGATTGACTTTACAAATGAAGTAGTGACTAGAAGGTTGACTTGGTTTGCTGCAATTATGCTAATTGGGCTAGAAACGCA
Source organism: Pinus taeda (assembly GCA_000404065.3). Taxonomy (NCBI): domain Eukaryota; kingdom Viridiplantae; phylum Streptophyta; class Pinopsida; order Pinales; family Pinaceae; genus Pinus; species Pinus taeda. The sequence goes on from APFE030713880.1 coordinate 37,261, forward strand.
GATGATTGAAAATCAATGATGGAATATATCTTCCATCTCCATGGGGGGGAGGGGGGAATTAGTGGTTGCAACACAAGACACTAATATATTACCTTTTCACATGCAAATGTTGAGCAAGGAGTCTTCTCCCAAACTAGAAAGGAAGTGATCTGACCTCAAAAATTATTGTGAAGATTGTCATCAAGGAATGAGTTGATTATGATTTACTAGGACAACCAAGGTCTAAATCCCTTCTATGCAAATGCCAAATTTCATGTCAAAACAAAGCCTATTAACACAAAGTGTCACCACATTAGAAAATGGATTGAAGCCAAAATTGCTTCAAGTATGTCACACTAGTCAAATGGTTGTAGGCACACCAAATAAGGGCATAATGGTTAATGAGTTTAATTGGTAACAACAAGAGAAGGGGAGTGAAAGAGGGACAAAAATAAAAATGTATGACAAAGGAAAACTTGTTTTCATCTACATTCTCATTTCATGGGGGAAAGAATAGTGCAACAACAATCCACCTCATTCTCACTTCCTTACCTAACTAACGAACCATGATTGTTGAAGTGGCTAACTCTTATAACTCCCTCATAAAGAGGAAGAACTCCATAGAGCATATATTCATAGGTTATTAAAGGCTTAGAATAAATTTATCTTTATTGACTCTCACAAATTAAGAGTTCCTAATGAGAATTAGGACTTGATTTCAACAATTTCGGGTTGCTATGTTCATGAAAGAGCTTGAAATGTAGTTTATGGGCCCTACTTCTCCCTCAATGTCATGGTAAACAATTAGTTTTTTTTTTTATTTTAAATGACAATTAGGGTCCCATAGGGCCTTTCAAGTCAGCTTGCTCACATAAAGTTTATATTAGTGTTTTTTCGCTATTGAGGAACTTGGTAAGTAACCAAGTAGGAAATTGTTGCAATTGAAGGCTTTGGATGATGGTAAATCCCCAAGTTCATGTATCAACAAAATTGGCCAAAGTGACATCAACATCAATAAGTGACACCAACATCTACAATGGTCATGACAACTTGTATCAAGGGCATTGACACAAAAGGGTCCATTAGTGGTTGATAGGCAGCGTAGATTTGGTTAGGTAATATATGTTTACCAACAATTGGTTATTCTAATATAACCATTGAATCCAATTTGTACTAATAAATAATTCAACTCATTTCAAAATAGAGATTTAGTTGTGACTAAACTTATTATTATACATCTTTTTTATTCACAATAACAAGTAAATTTTGATATTAGAAGAGGTTGTAGTTGAACCAAACAAACGTTGTCATACAAAATATGTAGAAATGGCCTTGGCCAAATATCCAAAACTAAAATATTTAATAGCTAAATACCAACATGGCCTACCTTCCAAGTTCCATCCTTGAAATACTTGGTAGGTACACCTCATTACATATTGCAATAGTAAATAAACAACTTGACAAATCATGTTAAAATAAGAGAAAACAAATTACTAAGTTTTATACCCTTGATGTACTTTGCATATCCAGTTGGGACTCAATTCCAACATCCATGGGGTGCTTCTCATCCTCACTTAAAGCAGAAAGGTTGACTTCACTTATGCCAACCACCAATTCTAAATTTTGAAAGCATAGTATGTCATAGTATGTCCATACTTTCCTAGGAGACCAAAGAAAGGCCATAATGGCAAGGTTCCTCAATGAGATTAAATCAACAATGGGGGAAACAAGATTACTTCCTTGGATTGATTTAGGTCCATCTTGATTCTTCCAACCAAACAATTGTAGAAACCTCAACCACGAGGCCAAATTTAGATGCTTCCTCCAATGTATCACCATGAAAACTTTAACCTCATTCTCCCACGTGCTAATTTCCAGAGTGTGGTTTGTAGTCTCAACTACCTAGATGTCATTGGCTTGATTTTCACCTGGGGTATGTTGTAAAATGTAACTAGGTTCAGTCTTCATTAATGTATTTGAGTCATCATAAAATTTGCTTATCAAAAGAATAAAGAAAATAATTTGTATTATTGTAACAATGACTTATTAAAGCATGGGTTTCATGCTTGGGTCGTCATTATATTAGTCAAAGTCCCCATTGTGGACTCCTAGGATAAATATTGAGTTTAAAGAGTCATTGTACATTCAAAGAGACTCTTCTTGGGCTTTTGAATCATGTAAAAAGGTTTACTATTGAGTCAAAATATAATTTATGTAACCTCCACACCAAGTCGGCCTAAAAGAGATCAAGTCAGCCTAAGGACACCAATTTGGCCTCACTTAGAGCCTATAAATAGAAGGAATTTGAATTCATTTGAGGCATCTCATCTCAAGCTAGTTCGATATCCCTAAGCAAGCTGGAGAAGTGTGAAGTGGGTCTAAGGAAGCAAAAGGAAGTGCGTGTTGGGTCAAGTCTAAGGAGAAGAAGAAAATCAAAATTTTGGAACATCTCTCTCTCTCTGTTTCGTGCCCTAGTTTGGGAGATCGAAGTCTTTCAAGTTTTGTTGTTGCCTGATGTCGAAAGTTACTACATAGTCGAAGTAGCTGGAAAGGAAGTGTTGTTGGAAAGAGGTCAAATATCTAGGAGGTTGACTTGGTGTGGAGGGAAGGTTTGGTTTTTGTCTAGGGTGAGGAGTCTCAAAGAATACTATAGAAAGGAAAAGAATTTTTTACTAGGTTTTCCCCTCAAGGGGGTTTTTCCTTGGCATAGTGCCTACATCTTTATTGCTTGATGAAAGATAAGATAATAAAGAAGTAAAAGAAGCCAACATAACTCACTAGTAATGGGGGTTTTTCCCTAGCATAGTGCCTACATCTTATGTCTCTTCTTTTGTGATCTTCATACACACATAATATGGTAATTGCTTGATGAAAGATAAGATAATAAAGAAGTAAAAGAAGTTAACATAACTCACAAGTCATTATCAAGAAAGTGAAATCAAACCCTAGTATATTTGCATTGATTTTCCAACATGGTATCGGAGGTAAGGTCAGGAAAAGTTGAAGATCACTTTGTTGGCATGGATTCTCCCTCTTTGATGAACTACATAAGAATGGGTATCAAAAGTACTGGAAGTTGGATCAAGAACGTCACCCATTACTTATTCAACAAGGTCAGAAGTCAAGGATTCTTGGTTGCTCTTATAGGTTCTCTTAATGATGACAATGCATGGATCATTGATAGTAATCAAGACACATGACAGGAAACAGTAAACAACTCCATACACTATAAAAGGAGCCATCTTCTCATGCAGTGGAATTGGCTGACAACAAAAGCTATGTTTTTAGAGGCTTGGGATCAACATCATTGAAGCTAGAAAATGGATTGAGGTTGCACCTCAACAACATTCTATATGTTCCAAGTTTGAAAAAGAAATTGCTTTTTCTTGTTTAGAAGATAAAGGGGAAAGAGTTGTTTTTTTCGATGGAAAAGTATCGGTTTGGGGAAAAGTCTCTAGCATTGATAAAGCTAAGGTTATTGGAGTTCGTGAAGGAAGTCTTTATAGAGTCATTACACCACCTCCTCAAGCTTTGGTTCACATGGAAATCAATCCCATTGAGTTATGGCATAGGAGGTATGGTCATCTACATTATAAGGTCATCACTACTCTTAGTCAATTGGTTCATGGAATCCCAAATATGAAGTTAGATCATGAAAGTGTGTGCAAGGGATGCTCTTTGGGAAAACATACAAGAAATCCATTTCCGAATAGTGAAACTAGGTCTAAAGAGATATTAGACCTCATCCATTATGATGTATGTGGGCCTATGTCTGACAAATCACTTGGAGGTCATCTCTATTATGTAACATCCATTGATGAAAATTCTAGAAAGGCATGGCTCTAGGCTTCTCAAAACAAAATATGAAGTATTTGATAAGTTCAAGGAGTTTAGGTCCGAAGTGGAAACCCTAACCAAACGAAAGATAAAAACTCTAAGGTCCGACAATGGTGGGGAATACACTTCTAAAAAATTGATTGTATATTGTAAGGAAGCATGTATTAAGAGGGAGCTCATTGTTCCCTATTATCCCGAACAAAATGGATTGGCCGAAAGGAAGAATGGGTCAATTGAAGAAGGCGGTCAAACTATTCTCCTTGATCAACGCCTACCAAAATTCTTATGGGGAGAAGCAACAATGACAGTCGTGTACATTCAAAATAGAAGTCCTCATAAGAGTCTTAATAATACAACACCCGAAGAAGTATTCACAGGAAAGAAGTTGAGTGTGGTTCACCTCTGAATCTTTGGAAGTCTAGCATATATCCATGTTCCAAAGGACAAGCAAAAGAAGTTGGACTCTACAAGTATCAAGGGAATATTTGTTGGATATAGTCTCTCCTCAAAAGCATATACAATCTACATTAAGGAAGGAAGACACATTGAAGTAAGCAGGGATGTCCTATTTGATGAAAATCAAGCATACAAGAAATCAAAGGATATTCCTATTGATTCTGATGACAAAGAAGTTCCCATATTTGAAGAAGAAGAAGTTCATCATGAAAACCCTACTACAAATCAAGAAGAAGAAGGACCAAGTGATCCTATTCAATTGATGGTCATCCCAACCACAAGGAAAAGGCCAAATTGGTTAAAAGCTACATTAGAAGATGTTGAAGGACATGAAGTTGCGAAAGGAACCTTCAGGGAAAGTAAGAAACCGAAAAGATATTCTAGTTATGTTGCATACATAACAAAGTTAATTGAAGTTGAACTATCTACATTCAAGGAAGTTTCTCATCAAGAGGTTTGGAAGAAAGCAATGTAAGAAGAATATATCCATCATGAATAATGGGGTTTGGAAAATCGTTCCTAGACCTAGTGACAAATCAGTTGTCACTTCCAAATAGATCTATAAGACCAAACATGTTGATGGAAGTATAGACAAGTACAAAGCGAGATTCGTGGCAGTGAGTTTCTCTCAAAAGGAAGGCATTGATTATGAAGAAACCTTTGCTCCCATAGCAAGGTACACTACCATTAAATCTTTGGTTTCATTGGCTGCTACAATGGGTTGGAATATCCATCAAATGGATGTGAAGGCTACATTTTTGAATGAGACCATTGTTGAGGAAGTGTATATCAAACAACCTGAAGCCTTTGAAGTTAACAACGGGGACTCTCATGTTTGCAGGCTTAAGAAGGCCCTACAAGGTTTGAAGCAAGCACCTAGGGCATGGTATGCGAGGACGGATGCATATCTACTTAGAATTAGGTTTCATAAGAGTTTTGTTCTTTCAAATCTCTATATCAAGGTCGTGAATAATGAGTATTCTACTATAAGTGGATGATTTATTCATCACAGGTGTCGAGCGAAGAATTCAAGAATGAAAGAAGATGTTGGAAGTTGAATTTGAAATGAAGGATCTAGGATTGATGCACTATTACTTGGGTCTAGAAGTATGGCAGAGATCTGGGGAGATATATTTGGGGCAAGGAAAGTACATCATTAAGTTGTTGCAGAAATTCAGGATGATGGATTCCAAGCCAATGACTACTATGATCACCAATCTCAAGAAGTTGAGGGGCTCTAACTCTAGTCTCGTGGATCCTACCTCCTATCGACAGTTGGTGGGTTCCCTAATGTATTTGGTAAATACTAGGCCAGATATATGTTTTGCAGTAAACATTCTTAGTCAGTTTCAGTTGGAGCCTCGTCATGATCATTGGATAGCTACCAAAAATATATTGAGGTGTCTTCGTGGCACTATACATCATTGTCTAAAGTATGATAGTAAGAAGTCAAGCTAATTGGCTTCACAGACTCTGATTGGGGTGGCAGTGAGACCGATGGAAGGAGAACTACTGAAGGATGTTTTAGTCGGAGCTGTTATGATCTCATGGATGAGTAGGAAGCAAGATCTTGTTGCTTTAAGTAGTGTTGAGGTAGAATATGTCGATGCATGTGAAGTAGGAAAGGAGGTTTTTTGGTTAAGGAAGCTTCTGACATATTTGTTCAAGAAGTCTTTGGGTCCCACTGTGATTAATAGTGACAATCAAAGTTGTATCAAGATGTCTAGAAATCCCATGTTTCATGCTAGAACGAAGCATATCAACAATAAGTTCCACTTTATTAGGAATCTGGCGCAGGATGGGATCATGAAGTTGGAGTATGTCTCGATAGATGAACATGTACCAGACATACTGACAAAGGCTCTTCCTAATAAGAAGTTTGAATATCTAAGGAACCTGCTTGGTTTAGTAGATATTGTTTATTGTATTGATGATAAGAGATTGGAAGAGATTTGTTGAGGCTTTGCGGTGAAGCATTACCTGGGAGGACATTTGGTCAACACTTTGGGTTGATGTCTAGGTCCTAAAGTAGGGAAGGTGGCATGGGTCATAAAAATATGACCATGGATACACACCTAGGTCCCTAGGTTGGTGGTAAACAAGTAAGTCTGATGGTACCTAAAGAGGCTAAAAGCTTGAGTCCACCTTATTCCCACTTGGAAAAATTTCCCTGGTCAAGAATCTAGTTTGTGGCATTGTAGTGCCTAAATTGATGAAAGACCAATGCATAAATTGCCCTAGTCGGGAATCTAGTCCATGGCATTGTGATGCCTAAAGTTCTTCATTGTTCATATAGTTTGAGATCTTCCATTGTATTTGTATATTATGAATACCTCCCTAGTTAAGAGGAAGTGCTAGAAAATGTAATTAGGTTTAGTCTTCATTAATGTATTTGAGTCATCATAAAATGTACTTATCAAAAGAATAAAGAAAATAATTTTTATTATTGCAACGTTGACTTATTAAAGCATGAGTTTCATGATTGGGTCATCATTGTATTAGTCTAAGTCCCCATTATGGACTCCTAGGATTAATGTTGAGTTTATAGTCATTGTACATTCAAAGAGACGCTTCTTGGGCTTTTGAATCATGTAAAAAGGTGTTAAAATTGGCATCTAGGGCCAAACTCCATGTGGGTCATCTTATTAATGGAAGTTGATATTTTTCTTGGATCCCTCTCATCGAGAGGTATAGGATTGATCTAAAGATCATCCGATTCCGATAAGTATTCATGGACATATGAATTTATTTGTGATATGGGACAATTCGTCAAGGTCGGCTAGCAACCAAAAGACCCCACTTGTGCTCAACGTTTTAGTATAAATAGAGGTGGCCTTCAAGTCATTTCAAAACACTTGCGATCTCTTCCTCTCTACTTGTCTTTGGGTTTTAGTAGGAAGAGAGATTCTAAGGGATAACACTACCCTAATCCAGAGGACAAAAGCCGGAATTGTCAGAACAACCGGGAAAGCTAATGTAGAGGGCAAAAGCCGGAACTGCCAAGAACAACCGAAATTGCCGAGAACTGTCAGAACTGCCAAAACTGCTAGGAAAGCTGACGCAAATGGCAGAAGCTGGAACTGTCGGGAACAACCGAAATTTCCGGGAACTTTTGGAACTGCTGGGAAAGCTAACGCAGAGGGCAAAAGCTAGAACTGTAGGGCACTGTCGGGAACAACCGGAATTGCCGGGAACGGTTGAAACTGCCGAAACTGCTGGGAAAGCTGATGCAGAGGGCAAAAGTCAAAACTGTCGAGAACAACCAAAATTGTCGGGAACTGTCGGAACTACCGGGAAAGTTGACGTAGAGGGCAGAAGCCGAAACTGCCGAGAACAACTAGAACTGCAGGAACTGTCAGAATTGCCAGGAAAGCTGACGCAGAGGGCAGAAAACGGAACTGACGGGAATAGCCGGAACTGTCGGTGACTGCCGGGAACAACCGGAATTGTTGGGAACTGTCGAAACTGCCAGAATTGTCGGGAAAGCTGACGCAGAGAGCAGAAGCTGAAACTGTCGGGAATCGCCGAAACTGTCGAAACAGCCAGGAAAGCTAACGCAGAGGCCAGAAGCCGGAACAGTCGGAACTGCCGGGAACTGTCGGAACAGCCAGCAAAGTTAACGCAGAGGGTAGAAGCCAGAACTGTCGGGAACTGCCAGAATAGCTAGGAAAGCTGACACAGAGGGTAGAAGTCGGAACTACAGGGAACAGCCGAAACTGCCAGGAACTGCCGAAACTACCGAGAACTACCGGAACTGCCGGAGCATCTGTCTTCGAAGGAGAGCAGCATGCAAGGAATAGCTAACTAACATTGGGATAGTTGTATGGTACTTAGCAGCAAATACACCAAACATGCAATGTTACAGCTAGCATGCAAGGGACAGCTAGCATGCAACAACAAGCATGCTAAGGACAACAAGCAAGCAAGGTGCAGCCTACACATAGGTCAGTATGCCAACATGGTGTAGCAATGGCACATAATGCAGTACAGTAATGGGTACAGTCATGATTAATGAAGCGTGATGAGATGCAACATAGTGATGATGGGTGCAACATGGTGCAGCGCGATGAGCTGCAACATGATGACGAAATGCAGCACAACAATAGGTGGAGTCACCTTGGAGAATCAGTTGAAGCCGCATGTCTTCAACTGATCTCATGTATCATCTTTTTAGAGATGATCTATGCTCTTATCTAGATAAGTCAAAGTGTTGAATTATGTTGTAAACGTACTATATCTCTCTCTCTCTGCTGAACTATTGAAGAACATATAAGAAGAATTGATCAAGGGTTTCCCCACATTAGGGTTTGTCCTTGGCTAGTGCCACATCTTGTGTCCTCTTGTCTTGGCTTGTCTTCTACGATTTATGTTTATGTTATATCTGCAGTTTACTTTAATGCTGATGTGATTGCTAATCTGGAAAAGATATTAGGCTAATTGTGAAAATTGAAATAAATAGCTCTAAGCATAGAACATACCTAAAATTAACAAAAGGTTTACTATTGAGTCAAATATAATTTATGTAACCACCACACCAACTCGGCCTAGAAGAAATCAAGTCGACCTAAGGAAACCAATTCGACCTCACTTGGAGCTTATAAATAGAAGAAAGTTGAATTCATTTGGAGCATCTCATCTCAAGCTAGTTCGATATCCTTAAGGAAACTGAAGAAGTGCAAAGTGGGTCTAAGGAAGCAAAAGGAAGTGTGAGTTGGGTCAAGTTCAAGGAGAAAAAGAAGAAGAAATTCTGGAACATCTCTCTCTCTTTCGTGCCCTAGTTTGGGAGATCAAATTCTTTCAATTTTTGTTGTTGCCTGATGCTGAAAGTTGTTGCACAGACGAAGTTGCTGGAAAGGAAGTGTTGCTGGAAAGAGGTCGAATATCTGGGAGGTTGACTTGGTGTGGATGGAAGGTTTGGTCTTTGTCTAGGGTGAAGAGTCTCAAAGATACTATTGAAAGGAAGAGAATTTTTTACTAGGTTTTCCCCTCTAGGAGGGTTTTGCCTTGGCATAGTGCCTACATCTTGTGTCTCTTGATTTGTGATCTTCATACACACATAATTTAGTAATTTCTTGATGAAAGATAAGATAATAAAGAAGTATAAGAAGCCAACATAACTCACAAGTAAATATCAAGAAAGGGAAATCAACCCCTAATCTATTTGCATTGATTTTCCAACAGGATACACTGCTCAAGTTCCTCTTTCAATCTATCCCACCAAATGCAAGTTCATAATGCTTCACTAGGCTTTGACTACCCCATCCCACATCACTTCACACCATTTGCACCTCCTTAATCTTAAACAAGACATAGTGCCCACTCTTACAATTGTAGTCCAACATTATTTCCATTGATATTCCCAACACCATAATAGAGCTAACCACAACCAAAGCACCCAAAGAAATCTAGCTCTCTTACTTGTAGTTGAAGTTGAGGTTTGGGATGACAACAAATAAATCGAGTAATATCCAAATAAATAGAGTAATACCCAAATATCCATTCCAATTCCTTGACTTAACATATGTCTGTTATTGCATGACAAGATTGGCGTTTAAGGATGGTTCTCATGGGGTGGGGGTGTGGTGGTGTAGGATGATAATCCCTTCATTGAACTTATAATTCCCCTCTTGTAAACTAGTCCCTTTGTAATGTTACTTTTGGATATGAATTGTGTGAATTTGCAAGAAATGTCCAACATTTTAGGTGGTTGCTCCACCCATCATCAAGGACTTAGAAGTTGTTTACTGAAGTGACAAGAGAGTGCCCAGGTAAGGTAATAAATAGGCAAGAAAATTAGTTGTTCAAAGGAAGGGGAAAATAGTTATTCAGAAATAGATAAGAAATTAATAAAATAAAATATAAGAAAAAGTAGGGAGGGAAAATTAAGAGGGAAGACGAGAAGATAAAAAGAAAATATTTAAGATTTGAAAATTTTTCATCTAAAGGATTTTTTATCAATATGAAAAATTAATAAAGAATTAAGAAATTGAGGGATACAAAATTAGATAAAATAATTAATTATATTAAATTAAATTGAGATTAGAGAAGAGAAGAAAAGAGATAAGAGAAATGAAGGTGTGAATTAAAACAAAGATGTAAAATTCACTAATGAGAAGAGAAGGGAAAGAGAAAAGAGGAGATAAACTATAACAATAGTGAAAGATTCAAGGAAAGGGCAAGTGAAGAGTTAAGAAACCTACAGACAAAGGAGGCAAGGGTTATTGACTGAGGCGGTGAATTATAGGTTTCCAAGACTTGTTGAGTTTATAGCCATCTTCTCAATTGAAGGTATTGGGGTGCTTTTCAATTTCGACAACTTCACAAATAATGGCTTTAACTAGTGCCTTTGTTGGCTTCCTTGTGCACGAGCTTATTTTGCCTTTACAAGACACGAAAAACTTTACTTGCTCGAATAATTGGGCCACAATTAGGTATCTTTTGTGTCTAGAAAGCTTGAAGTTGTGGGGAGAGATTTTGTGATGTAGGGATATTAGAATTATTACCAAATCCCCAACCACTATTGCTTTTCATACCCATTCCTATTTTAAAACAAGTAATCCCTTGCATAATAGTAGAGCAAGTCACATGGCATTGAGACATGAGACATGCAAACCACATAGTCATAGGTATCCAACATAGGACTCATCGATCATGGAAATAGAGCATAAGGGACACAAACACATGTATACACAAATCAAAATACAAAAATAAAATATAGACATAAAGATCCATTTGTTTTAGAAAATTGAGTATTTACAAAATATGGATACACTAGATATCACATCAATGATGATCAACCACAAATAAATTCAAATATTCAATGCAAATAAAATAGAAGTTTAAAAGTAAAAACCATAAACTACAATTCCCACTGAGCCATTTGATATTATCAAAATCAAAATGTACTACTACATTGTCGATATTATAAGTTGGAATGCCAATTGAAATACAAAATAGGGTCTATACTAGAAACTAGAAACGTAGATAGAAGAATCTCATAGCTCTTCCTTATCATTGGTGGTCCTCCTCCATGTCAAAATTATCAAAATCACCTCCATTGTCACCACTCTCCTCCATCCACTACCTCCTCCTTCCAATCCAAGATCTACATCCACTAGTGTGGACGATGACCTCTCAAGAGATCACCACCATCAAAAGTGACCAGATCTAGCACTGTTTCATTAAGAACCAAGCTAGCTAATGCCTCTTCTCTTGCTAAAAGTGGAAAATATGGAGAAAAAAAATTGTTATTACATCCTCCTCCCTTCTCCAAACCCCATGATTTTCCTTTTGATGCATTGATGTTCAACACATTAGAACATGTCGAGGGCATGTATTTGACACGTGTCCTAGCATGCCACATCACTGACACACGAGATGTGACATGGGGGACTTTAACACATCTTGTTTCCTAGCTACTAGAGATTCCACCTCCTTACTGGCTGTGGTTCATGCCCCCCATGCAAACTTTCCTTCCCTCGTGGCGCATGAAACCCCCTTATTGTTCTAGATCTTAGCCTATTTTTTTGGGTCATTGCCAACCCGCCATTAGGTTGTTTAGACACTAGAGTTTGCTAGGTAAACATGTCAAGGATGACAATTGGTTCCTTTTAATATATATACGTAGCAATCTCTCATTTGACTGATTGTCATGTGCATTCTTAACATACACTAGGTGATCACGTGGACAAGGATGTCTGCATCAAAAGTCGGTCCTTTGTTTGTCTTGAGGCTAATCATGTGGGTCTTTGGCCCTTGATATTCAAATTGTAACTTTCCAAAAACTCCACAAAAATATTTGATATATATGGGAGTTATGGCATTTATGATTTCATCAAACAAAATCAATGTAAGGCAAATTTGAATAGCATTTCAAGACCAAGAAAATGTGTTTAAAGAACCAGAGCCACATTTTTCAAGGTTCGAAATATCCATCCAACATTTTGTGTCTTAACAACTCATTGCTAAGCAGGTTGCAAAAAAAACATTGGAGATCAGAATATGTGGAGTATTGACAAGCTTTTCTCCAATCCCAATAAAAATATATGCACACATTAAATAACAATAAATTAATATTTCTTGAATTTCCTAAGTTTCCTTTACCTAAAGCAAATGTCATCACAAATCATATTGCATTTATCATTTATTTTCAAATTGTAAGCAAAATAATATGACTGGTGAGGGGTGTGAGTTTCATGAGCAACTTGAAATTTTGTCATGGAAAACCAAAATTAATTGGGACAGATCTTACCCAAACCTAACAATTGTGATTTTTCCACCTGGATAGTAACAAACTTGTAAGATAAGAAAGTTGGGTACCTTTTGTATGATTTCCCATTCTACATAATAGCAAAATTGTTGTAAGAAAAATATTTGTGCTGGAACATTTGAGACTGTCCGTTTTATGATTATTATTTGAATCTGTTTAGCTGGATCAGCTTGGGCAGATAATCCCCACCAGAAATGCAGTTACACTGTTTAGGAATAAGCCAAAAATATATCCTTATCATTAATAGGAAGATATCTTGAAACTATGCAACAGTTACAGAACTGCAAAAGTGATATCTTGCAAAAGCTTTTTGCAAGATCAGTACTGGTTTCTTAACAGAAATTTTACATGGTTCTTGACTTAGAACTTTCTGTCTCCCTTACAGAGTGCCATTAAGTGATAAGGAGACACTTTTTTCAATGAATACAAAGTACCTAACTGGGCAGGCAAGGACACCAAATATTATCATTCACCAATATTTCAGCATAATCTGAAAATAAACCAAATCCATACTTGTACTTTAAGAATTACAAGTCTAGATGGTCAACTTACAAATTGAAACAACATTCACCAAGAAATTACTCTTCCAAAAAATATATTCCTTCCCAGTTATGACCTGAAAACTAGTTTGCTGTCACATTTAACAGAGCAAACAACGTTACTTAGGGCCTGTTGGGACCACCTCATTTCCAAAGGCCTTCAATTCTGAGGATGGTAACTCTAACAGCTGTTCCTCATCATCATTTGTGGCAGGCTCAGAAGCAGTGGGTGGAGGCTTAGACACTGACTGTTGATAAAGAATTCCACCAAGCATGCAAATTAACAGCCCAATTGTTCCTATAAATGTTGCATGATTATCCCATATGACAAGATTTATTACCACCGTCAGAAGCTTGTTCACAATGCCTAAAACAGTAAAACCTGTTGCAGATATAACCTTGCGACAGGAAAATCCAAAAAATGAAATTGACAATCCAAACAAGCAGGAAAGCCCAACTGGCAGCAAGACTCCTACTGAATGCCAATCGGATTCATTTGTGCTATCCTGCTTCAACTTCTTCAACTCACCCATAATAAGTAACTCCAATGGGAAGAGAAGAAAAGCTTCCAGGTTATTGTACAGCACTAAGCCCCAAGTATTCAACCCAATTGTCATGACTACATGCTTTATATAGACAAAGTCTATCGACATACTTACCAAATATGCCAAGGCCCAACTATATGCCATGATGGTAAATTGATAATCAGTGACAACATAAAGCACACCACCTCCAAAAATAATAGCTAGTGAGCACCAAGTTTTAGCAGAAGGCCAAGGCTGCTTCAAGTACAAGCTTTCACCAATGGCAACAAATATAGGGACAGCTGAACGAAACACAATAAATGTGTCAACATTTGCATGCAGTAGCAACTCACTATTTGTGAATAGAGATAGGTAGAAAATTAAAGCAGCGGGTAGAAATCTCCACATTGTATGAAGGACAACTTTATCATGTTCCAGTAATTTTAACTGGCCAAGAATCAGGACAGCCACTACACTTGTCAAATATTGTAAAGCTGTCAAAGCTCCTGGGTATGGAAACTTCATGATTGCCCACTTGTTGATGATTGATAACAAAGAAGCAGAAATGCAGTACCCAGCTGCAATTCCATAAATAGAAGCACTCTGCCACACTGCTTGAAATTTCGCATACCATGGCTTCTGAATTTCTTCGAAGAGCTCTAAATTCTTCTCTCCACCATAATCTCCTGTTCTCTCAGGTGATGTTGAAGACATCTTTGAAACAATAATTCAAAATCCACATTAATCAAAGGATCCACCCTTAACTAGGAAAGCGATAGTAGTTTCTGCAGTCGTGTTAATCAAATCACACCAACAGACATGCAATGGGTCAAATTAAACCTCCAGAATATAAACCCAAGAAGATCATCATTTCAATATAGGCTACCTAAAACACACAAATTTCAGCACAGCAACTTAAATGCACAAAGCTTCAGATTACTGATGAACACTGAAAACCAATACAAATTATTCAATAAAATAGCAAAATATGAGACTCAAATGCAAGGAATGTAACTTCAATATAAAAATATGAGACCCAAATGCAAGGAATATGCACGATATCTAACACTACTCAACTGCACTATCTCTCTCACACACATACAATTTTACAGGTATTTCTGAAATACTGCAGTGAAATTAAGAATGTAGCAGTATTAAAGAAACATATTAGCATTTATTCAACATAGCTATCAACTATTTAATGAATGTAAACATGATTGCTTGTGAATCTGTGATTTTCTATCAAAAATGCAATAATGAACTCTTCAGTCATGAACTTAGACTGCAGAGGTCTACCAGACCATAATACAAAAGATCTCAACAAAGGTCACTCTGTGGTCTAGGACCTATGCCATGATTCCCTAATTCAAGGATACTTTTATTGAAGTGAATGGTTTGAATCAATTAACTGGATGTCTTGAGACTATGGTTGTACCCTGGGCATCTCTAGATTGCAGTTCTTCATTATTGATTCTATTTTTCTTGTGAAATTTGGATATCCTTTCTTCCCATGGGGTTGTCGATTAAAATTTTGGTCTTCCTTCACAATGGTAGTTACATAAGCTAGTTCATATTTTATTGATAATCATTTTCTTGTTTCAGCCAAAAAAGTTAAGAACTTATGTAGGTATGAAAGGCAATGTCAAGTTTGAGTTGGTTTGACTTCTGTAATAATTCATCTTTATGCTCCCAGTCAGCACTGCAGCAATTGCTGTCTTGCAAGCTATGTCCACTCTAATGGGAAACGGTCATGGCTTTCTGAAATGGCACAGGATTTCGAAATAACACTTCCAAAATTTGAGAACATGGGGAAATGATACACACATTAAAATTGAATAAATTATTCATAGCATACTACTGTTGTTAACTTGTTACTACATTATTAAAATAACCATGTTATCAAAACTGGCTGTTTTGAACCCAAACTGGCTGGGTTCCAACCGGTCTTTCCCCTAAACTAATCTGAACTGGTTTTGGACTGATTCATGCATGAAATAACCGGTTCAAGGACCAGATAAAAAACACAAAAAAAAATGACTAGATGACCTCCTTTCTGGAATTGTAATTTATCTGTATGTGGCCTAAAGTAAGGGGAACGAGATGTGATCTGATAACTTTAACCATCCTTGTGAAATCTATAGGCCTCGGAAAATCCATCCTATTATGCCCTTCCATCAAACCAATATGGCTTGCCAAAAAGCATGTCAGAACAATCTAATGGTTTAAGTTTTAACATCACAATCAATTATATTAATGAAAGGCCCAATGAAAAAAAGTCGCAGAACACCCATATGCTAGTGTGCACAAACCCATTTCCTTTACCCATATATGATAATACCGTTGTGAATGTATTGTGGTAGGGAACTCGAGTGAGTCCACCAATTGCTAACTAAGTTCTTTTGGTTGTCACTATCCATGATGAGTTGTCTGAGTGAAGACAACATCTTGTTTGAGATCAGTATAATGCTTATCTAGAAGGATGAACAAAGGATTGGACAGATTGGGATTGTAGAACTCATGTTCCTTTGGCTATTCCTCGAGGGCAAGTTCTCTGCTCCTTGTTACAATTCAGCAATGACAGCCTTGGCCTTTTTGACGTGCTAGGGATGACAATCATTATTGGCATGCCTGTATCATCTATGATAAGAGTAATATATACACTTCCCTTGGCCAACAACACTCACTGTCTCTAAAGCAAAACCAATGGTGGTTGAGAAAGCAAGCGAAGCAAAGCACGTTATCCGCAAGAGTTTAGAAGTTGTTGGACGAGTTAATTAGCCTCAGCTCGCATGTTGAAAGCTAGTTGAAAGGCATGTTCCAATAAAGAGACTAGGAAGAGTTATAGTTTCAATTTTATTATGATGTGAAAAAAATAAAGTAGAAATGAACTTGATGTGGAAGGTATCTTCAAAATCCCTTACCTCAAGTTTGTTGAAGTCCTCGATGAATTTTTTACTCATTGTCCAAGAATTCTACATGAGTTGCAACTGCCTGAAAACATTGCATCCTTGTATTCTAACACGTAGAATTTCTTGCAAAAAAAACATCTTTTAAAATTTAAATCATCCCAAGTGTCAATCAAAGTTTGTTTGGGGGTTGAAAGTTGTTGGATGTTTGGCTTTTAACATGTGAGAGCTTGTTCTTCCATGTGTACCTCATCTACAAGTATCTTTTAAGCTTTCGTAAGGGTGGGATGAGCTTTGAAGTAGGCTTCCAGCATATGGATTCCAGAGACAAGCATGTCTCCATTTGGGGCTTCATCAAACATAGGGACAAAAAGCTTTGTATCCAACGTGAAACACTTGTGAGCAATGGAGATTGGTTGTCACCGGCTAACATTCTTGCAGCGGTTGTGTGGTTGGTGGACTTACTACAAGGTTTTTTGAAGGGTTTATAGTTGGGTTGTCATTGGTTATTGAAACATGATATCATATTTTGCATCATTTGGGTCTAAAACTCCTATTGTCATTGGACATTGCCATCATTAAATAGAGAGGGTTTCCACCAAGAGACATTGTTGTTCCTGCATCTAGTCTGTCAAGATTTTAGCAAAGTTGGCATCTTGAGAGACTCTTCGAGGATCCATTGGATAACAGGGTATGCAAAAATAGGTTGCTCTTGCAAGTGAAAACAATGATTTGAGGTTACATTCATGGAACAGGCATGGGCAAATGACATTGCAAGCATTAAATCATCTAGTGGTTTTGATCAGTGGAATGGACCCTTTGCAGGGTAAATCAATGGAACGGTATCTTTACACTTGTTTAATCAATAGAATGGACCCTTTCTATAGGTTTAATAAGTGAAACGGACAAAAACCAACAGTACGTACAAAAAAAACATAGAATAGGCCAAAAGGACCAATCATTCCACCAATTGCGAATAAGAACAGTAGTTATGAAAAATTGAAAAAAAGTGGATATGCAAAAAGGAAGAGGGAAACCTGAGCAAAAATATGATGCATGTTGTTAATGGCCTGAATATAAGAATTGATTGCATCAACAAGATTACAAATTGCTCTAACCACTTGGAGTGGGAAGCTCAAGGAGAATTTCAAGCAAGAAAATTACCAAAGAGTTTGAAATTGCAAAACGCTAAAGAGACACTGATATTGGTACATGCACACATTGGCAATGTGAATAATTGCATCTAAGAAATAGAGAAGCCCAAGAAACCAAGCATGCAAGTAGAGAGGAGATTGTTGCAAGGTGCACCTATGGTACACTCTTCATTGGAATATCTATTTATAGAGTTACAACATTGGTGCAGACTTGAGAGTGATCATCTTTAACCATGTCTCCTAAGGTTACAATTATAAAATACATATTTAGGTGGGTGATCACATGTGACCAAGCCACATATGAAATATATACAATGAAATTGGAAAAACGGAGTGAAAACGTAATTACAATTATAATACCTAGTCTAACTAAGTCCAATGGAAGCATGGGGTCTACACCTCGATGTCCTTGATTAATATTTTGTAGTACCCCTAGATACATATACCTAAAGATATTTCAATCAACTATACCATCATTCAACAATGGTGGCATCTTCTACCAAAGCCAAACTTACCAAGGCTTCACCTCGCAACCATGGATTGATATCCCCAATCACATGATTAGTTCTATGATTCAACGTTAGTTATCACAAAAGCAGTCCTAATGCCAATAGCAACTGCAATAAAATATACACTCCAGAAAATATCATTCCTAAGGCTAGCCACAATTAATGAGTAACAATATCCCAACATCACCTTGATCAAGAATGTGAATATGAATATAGCTCATATTTCTTGCATACAAAGAATTCAAACAAACAATTAACTTCACTCTATGGCCACACCGAGGATTTTTCTAGGAATTCCAAATTAGGATTTTCACATTTCAAATGACAAATGTACAAAGATTGACAACATGATAATATCGATTCCTAAACAAAATGCATTCAACATATACTAACATCATGTAGACATGGCATATCCAAGGTGTCCCCAACTATCCCTAGTAAACCAGGTTGAGAATCTTCAGCTGGTGCAACTTCATCATCAACACCTCAGATGGGAACTGTATGGCTTTAAGGGGGATAAGTTGCTTGCACTGCATTTTCACACCACCTGGACGGTCAAAGCATAAGAAATGCAGTCACATTTGGACACATTCAACTAACAGAGACCCAAATTCACTTATGTGTAAAATTTAAATCTAAGTTTCAAGGCATGAAACTCTATGTTTTCTCTATCGCACCATGCTATCATTCAAGTGTTTTCAAATTTCGCCCCTTTATGGCATAAATCTGGGCTTCTTATTTGTTTTGTATGGATTTTAAGGTCTATCTTGGCAGAAAAAACCCCTGGAACCAATCTGCAACAAAATAGCTTTTAATTATTTATAAATAATATTTAATAAAGTCAATAGAAAGCATTCAATTTGAACTGCATCCAGTAAAGATAAATAAGCATGAGAACTTACCGGACAAAATTCTAATCAGTCCACTCCATTTGCAGATCACAGATGCAAATGATTTCTCTTTACGCTGAGCCTTGAGGTAAAGTGATTCTCAAAACGTTACACTGAAACTTCTCTTCCTGACAAACTTCTCCGGTGATGGAAAGTGTCAAAAGTTTGGATTTCTAGCCCTATACAAGTAAATGTATGCGCTGCTTCACTATGAGAAGTTATTTTGAACTGAATTTTCAGAGAGACAGATGGATCCATTATCATACCCTTTATCCCATGTAAAGGTTATGCTAAAAATCATAAACTCCTGTTCCCAACAAACCTTGCCAGTGACAGAAAGTGTTAAAATTTTGGTTTTGTAGGCCTATACAAGTAATGCTTGCCCCGTCTCACTATGAGAAGATACTTTGAAATTTGAATTAAAGTTTTAGAGATCCAAAGATGGATCCATTATTATACCCCTGATGCATTGTATAGGTTATGATACAAATCATAATGAGTGCTGTGTTTGTAATAAATATGGTATCTATGTTCTGGACAAACATGAAATATCCCAGTATGGAATGTCATGGAATTCACTGCATGAACAAATTTGCAATATGCTTTTAAAGGTCATTGATCTGTCATTCCTGGGGCAAAATTAAGGGCCTATATGTGCAATCTATAAATGCAGTAGAGTGATGAACAAAACAACAAAGTAAAAACGATGATAGAAGTTGGGTTCTGTTCATGACGATGTATCCAATTCCATCATAACATTGCCATGACAATCTCCCACCGTTTTCCCTCCCCTAATCTGAATTCTTCATATTAAATTACCCATCCTCTTGCCTGCCCCACTCTGAATTCTGCATATTCAGTCACTAAATGATCTTCTCTGCCCCACTCCGAATTCTGCATTGTACTACTCCAATGAAATGTAGCTAACCCTCATGCTTCCTGCAGCTTTCATACTATGCAAGCAACAAGTTTTCAACCCTAAAGCACCTAGGAACAAAGACAAAGCAACAGAGGGAGAGAATAAAAGTGGCAATTAGTTATAAACTTGACTTCAATGGTACAAAACCCAGAATTAATAAAAATATCAACAGTTATAATAATCTCTCTCTCTCTCGTGAACAACTTCCATTAATGGATAAATTGGTTTCACACCAATGTCTTTCCCCGTACTGGTTCACCTGCCAATTGTGCATTTGATGCAAATCATTTATGTTTCGGCTGCCATACAAGCATTGGTTCACTGGTGAGGTTCAGGGTTCAATTCTCGCTGTGGTCTACAGTCTACCCCACCTAAAGAGTATGAGTTCTGTAAGATAAGTTCCAATGGAATGAGGCGGGGTGTTAGTCTGGCTGATTTTTGGAAGAATAAATAGTCCCTCACCCCCTCAGACCTGGCACCTAAGTCGAAGGAAGTCCCTATGTGGTCAGCTTCTCCGCGTATATTTCTAAAAGTACTTCCAAAACAAAATACTCTGAATTCTAATCAGAAACAGTGGATTTGGATTTGAAATTTTAGTCATCAGTGGATGTTAAGGAATCAATGGCTGCATTGGAAGCCTGGGAAGTAAACTATTTTCAGAAATTGCACCCCACAACAGATACCCTAACGCCCATAGTGACTGCTGAATCGCACCCAGCAACAAGTACCACACTAAGAAGCTCAACCTCCTATTAACAGCAGCCCTTTCTTGCATTGGATCAAAATTAAATTCATGGATCTACATAAATGACCACTCAATCTTCTATATAACCGATTTACCAATCAACTGAAGAAAGCCATTTCTGTTTCAATTTTAAAAAATGGACAAAATCTCACAGCCTGCCATGCTACTAGTAATCTAATCATTCAAGTTTACATAGCCAATTCTAGGAAGCCATTCTTACATAATAAACAGGAAATACAGGCAAGGAACTACTAACCTTTTGCCGAATCGATCTCGGTTGTTACAGAGAACAGACCTGCACAAGTATGTAGAAGAATAGAATCAAGTTAGTTAAAATAGACGAATCGGATGAATGAGAAAAAAAAAAATGTGTCTGAAAGTCAATCCTCGCAAGCCATTACTATAATAATTAGAATGTGAACGTGCAGTTAAATAAATAGATCCGTACCGAAATCCAGTTGAGAGGGGATTTCTAGGAGTACTTATATGTGAGCGGAGTGGGGATCCGTCTTCAGTGCCCCTTCTGAGGCACCGGTGTTTCTACGGCTTAGTGTGAGGGATCTTCTTTACTAATGCATCATGCAAATGACATTTTAAAACACATGAAAACTAGTTGGCAGAAGATTTATTAAGGGTAAAGCGTTGAACTTCGAATTGCTTTATCCCTCGGCATCGTTAATAGATGTAAAGTTGCTTCCGTAGTGAAACTTGAATGAGCTGTATGCCGCGTACTGTGCATAATCGTGTGTTAAGAAACCGTTAATCTTCTATTTAAAATGGAAAATGACTTAAATATTTATTTGTATTAATTTTTTATTTAAAAAGTAAAATATTATAATGTTGTCAAAATCCTTGCAGATTAAGATTTCTAGATGGATAATATAAATAATTGTGGAAATCTTTCTTCTTATTATGTTATTATTAAAAAAAATTTGAATGTGATAAAATGTTAAATATATGTGGAAATCTTTATTTTCCAATATATATAATATTGTTATTTAAAAAGATTAAAAAAAAGTGATAAAATATTGTTACGAATAATTGTGTAAATTTCTATTTTCAAATATTTTATGTTGTTATTAAAAAAATTTAAGACAAAAAATGTGATAAAATGTTGAATAATTGTGGAAATCTCTACTCTCAATATATTAAATATTGGTTATTTTAAAAATATTAGAAAAAAGAAATTAATTGTAATAAAATATTGTTATGAATAATTGTGTAAATCTTCACTGTCAAATATTATAATGTTGTTATTTAAAAAAAATTAAAGAAAAGAAATGATTGTGATAAAATGTTGTTATTTGTAAAGATTAAAAAAAATGAATGGTGATATTAAATGAATGGTGACAAACCTGCCATGCCTTCCCCTGATTATTTGCTGGGCTATATGGTTGGCCAGAAATAAAATGACTTTCAAGGACAACATGATCAGATGGCAGAGTATAACTGCAAAAATCATAGCATCGTACCTTGAGCTACCTGAATACTCTCCGCCTCGACCGCACAGACCCACTGCTCCCGAACTAATAGACCACTCCTCACCGTGGGATTTTTTTGATGGAGCAACCCAACAACAAGGATGTGGGGGGGGATTCCTTCTCTACTTTTCTGATCATCATTTCTACAGAGTCAAAATGGGTTTGGGTGAAGGAACGAACAATTTTGCTGAATTAATCACTTTCCGACATTTAATACATTTTTCTCTCAATCATGAATGCAGAGATATTCAGATCTTTAGTGACTCAAATATCATTATAAATTGGATCAACAATAACACTAGATGCCATGCACACACACTTATAAACATACTGGATGAAGTGATGCATTTAAAATCTCTATTTAATTCCATACTTGTTCGTCATATTTACAGGGAGCATAACAACTGTGCCGACGGCCTTTCCAAGGAGGCCATGCACCTGCCAAGAGGACAGTGGATAATCCATGAACAGAGGGGTACTACACAGTACCAATACTATCACTGACCTTATATAGATCAGACTTATCATTAGGTGGATGGCACCTAAATTTTGCAGATCACCGGCTATATATGATGATGTAGATATCTAGTTTTTATTTATGCACATCACCCTACGAGGTGTATATATGTTTTGAACTCTATACAGCATCATCCTGCATGATGATTTTTTGATTTCGATATAGCCATTCACAAGAATGAGATTGTAGATACTCTAGATATATTCCAAAATGACATGAACGCATATGTTGATAAGCATATACTATATGTAATTTTTCAACATATAATGAAAGCACGCATATGTTGATAAGCATATACTATATGTAATTTTTCAACATATAATGAAAGATTATGATTTTTCCTTGGGAAAAAAAAAGATAGACAAGTTAACAGAAAGTATTTTTCATCTTTAAACCCTCTTAAAATGGGATTAGTGACAAATTCTTTCATCCCATGGAGTTTTGGGAATTGACCAACTAAAAAAAAGCATGTAATGTTTAATCTTAATATTTACATGGTATATATTGTCTTGTTCTAATATTTAAAAGAAAAAATGGATTGTCAAAATTTTTCGGAAACAAACTATGTATATGTTTAACCTTGTCTGATTTTTTGGGTGGACACTTCACTAATCATCCTTGATGATGGGTGGAATGTCCACTCAAACGTTGGACAATGTTAAATTGTTAAACATCTACACAATTTATTTCAAGAAAAACTTGATAATATTAATAACCGTTAAATCTCTACTCTCAACAAAAAGAACGTTTAATCTTATATCTATATGATATATTGTAAATATTGTCGATATTTAATATTTTAACTAGCATAGGTTCATCACACGAATTAAATCTCTTGAGGTTCAAACATTTCTTCAAGTATTACACTCAATAAAAGGTTTGCATCTTGAGAGATTTGATCCATCTTAGCACTTGGTAGATCTAGAGTTAAGGTGGATCTATGTTGGTTTTATTACTATTTACTTTTTATTACTTTTCAATTGAGTGAATTTTATGTTTTGTTATTATTATTATTAGTCTTTGCCTCGTAATGGACTATAGCATTCACCTAGCAGTCAAATTCCATTGATCGTGCTTCAATTTGTTGTTTTTTTCAATTTTAACCAAAGTTTTGGGAAATTTTTGAATTTTCCTATTTTTGCATGAATTCAAAAATAATTTTCTAATTTTCTAGAAATCTTATTTCTAACTTCTGATTGGCCTCACAACTTTCGATGGGAGATAATTCCCCTAGTGGAGAGCATTTTATTTTTGGCATTTGTTAGTGTCTAACAATTGAATTAAAAATAATATTAAAAAAACTAATTTCCTAAGTGGCCATTATGTCGGTGAGTGCTCTAGCATTTGTGAGTGCTCTAGTATTAGTGCTTTGACATTAACATTGACATTGGCACTGTTATGGTTCTGCTCTTTCCCATGATGATAGAACTAACGTGGTTGCAGATCCTTTGCGTTGGTCAGGGCAAACGGGGGCGTAGGGGGTGGGGGTTCCGCTACACAAGTCATTGTGTGGAGATACTTTTACAATTTTCCAAATCGTATGCATACTTTATGTTTATATTATTAATAATATTTTAATTGTAAATAATGCATATGTTCATATTTTTGAATATGTTTCAAATTAGGCATATGTGTGGTAGTGCGGAGGAAGTTCATTGTGCGAAGAAAGCTTTTAATGTGCTAAAAAAAAGGAAATATTATTGTGTTCGTTGTTCGAAGCTTTTACTGTGGGGAGTACGAAATATGTGCGTGAGAGCATTTGTGTAGGGCTTTTGATTTTAAAGCTATTAATCTTTGTGAAATGATTAATATTTTTAATTTCCATTGTGTGGGGTGGTGCATAGGCCATTGTTAAACTATTGTTGCTACTCTGTGAGAGGGAAAGGAGGTGCTATAGAAATCATTGTGTGGAGATAATTTTACAAATTTCCAAATCATATATCATATGAATGTTTATAGAGATGGTGTATGTGGGGGGGAATGTTCAATATTATTATGTTTCGTCGTTTGGAGCTTTTACTGTGCAGAGTACAAAGTATGTGCAAGAGAGTAGTTCTGTAGATATTTTGATTTTATAACTATGAATCTTTGTGGAATGATTAATATTGTTGATTTTCATTGTGTGGGGTGGCACATAGGGCATTGTTAAACTATTGATGTTAATTTGTGAGATTTTTTGCGCACAGTGGATAATTGTGTTATATTGAAGGCATATGTGTTTTTTGTTAACAATAAAAAGTTTAGATAATGGGGTATGTGCGGGAGAATGGGGAGTTTTGACGAGTGCTCTGACAATGTGTTATTTCTCTGTGCATTGGTGCTATAATTGTGTTTTTGTGCCAGACGGGGTTTGTGTGAGAGATTTCATTGTGAGGAGTTTTTATTATCACGGGGTATTTTTGAGAGAACAAGGGGTAATATGTTAGTATTTTATGTTTCATTGTGTGGAGCTTTCACTGTACAAAATATGGTGTATGTTTGTCGATTTCATGAACAAATCTAATACGTTTACACATTTCCTGATGGTATATCATATATCCTATGAATGTTTGTGGAGGATGGGGTATGTGCAGGAGAGCGAGGAATATTATTATGTTTGAGATTTTATTGTGTGATGTACGAATTATGTGAGGGGGAGCAATGGTGTAGAGCTTTGATTTTAGAATTATGAATATTTGCAGAGGATGGGGTATTTGCGGGAGAACATAATTATTAAAATTTTTAATTTCCATTGTGTGTAGTTTTTACTATGGGTTTGTGCGGGAGAATGGGTGGTGCATATGGAAATTATTGTTAAACTATTAATGTTAATATGTGAGATTTTTGCGCAAAAGGGATTTGTTGTGAAATGTGACACATATGCATTTAGGTAATATTGGAAGCATATGTGTTTTCCATTGGTGAAAAAAAAAAACAAAAAACAAAAAAACGAAAACGAGTTGTGCAGGAGAACAGGGGGTTTTGTGAGTGCTGTGATTGTGTTATTGCTTTGAACAGGTTATGTGCAGGACATTTCTGGGATATGCATGTTGATTTATAGCAATACAACTCCTTGTTCTAATGTTTAGAAATTCGAAGAAGGATTGACATGAAGTTATTCTAAACTTATTTGTTTTATTAACCCAAAAAAAAAGAAAAAGGAAAAAACTAATGAGTATGTAAATTTCTACATATCCTCGACATTAGAAGCGACGCGGGCTTCATTAAATTATGGCTCAATCTGAGAAGGGGGAAATTTGGTCAATGGTCATGATATCATCATCTCTTTCATTAGCGTCTTCTTCAGCGTCCTTGGCCAAATTATCCAGACAAAAATTAAAGCTTTTGTGAACCATATCATGAATAATTGGAAATCTTTCGAAAGAAATCACATTGAAATTTTATTGTCGACGCGTTTTGAACCCTCTAATATGGTTCATCGTCAAGACAAGATGAAGAACCATATCTTGGCATCAAGTTAAATAGATGAAGAGAAAATAATTTTTAGTCGTTATAATATAACAGTTGGATTTGACTAAATAAATATTTTAATATAAGAAAATAATTACTAGAATACAGTTGTTAATATTAAATTAAGGAAAATAATTATTCAAAAGGAAATTTTTTAATGAAAAGAATATCTAAAATAAAAATAATTTAAAATCAAACCTAACAAAATAAAACAATAAACAAACAAAAAAAATAATATTAAGGTCAAAATCTAAATAATCTAAAATGTGAGTACTAAAAACTTAAACAATATAATAAAAGGTCAAACTAAATGAAAATATAATCAAAACACTAAAATAATTAATATTTGAGTCAACATAAATAATCAAAACAATTAATTCTAAAAGCTCGAATAAATGGTCAATAATAATAATAATTAAATTGAATGAATAACAAATAAATAAATCAATAATGAAGAAAATAAAGTAATTAATCATGAATAATGGGAAATCTTTTGGCGGTGAGAACGTAACAACTAGCTTTGATCAATTAAATATTATTCATTAAATAAGAATATTTTAGAATGAATTTTTTAAATAAAAATAAATAAATAAAATAAAAAGGAAGGAACCAAGACAAATAAATAGATAATATTTGAGTCAAACAAAAGCATGGTCAAATTCAAACATTAAGGAATCACAAGGATACGTAAAGGTTAATATCCAAGCAATTGAGTAACAAAAAAAATTAAAAATAATAAACTAAAAAAAATAAATATTATAATTAAAATGAAATCATATTAAGTAAAGGGACCAAAAATTTTAAGGAATAAGAAAAACATATATATATATATATATATATATATATATATATATATATATATATATATATAATATATATATATATATATATATATATATCGCTCTATCTTCAATTGCAGTATTGTCATTTTGTGATTTAGAAGGTCGAAGCGGACGTGTGCTTTAGATTTAATCATTTCAATATGCGTTGATACCAAATCGATGAGAAATTCTAGAGCACCATCTATTCTAGCTATCGAAGTAGTGACCTCTTTCTCTGCAAGTCCAAAATATCGTCCCATATACTTCAATCTGTGTTACAATTAGAAATAAACTTGTCGAATTATGGTTCTAATCCCTAAATCTATGTTTGCATAGTCGCTCTTGCAATTTAAATATATCATCAATGTAACTTTCCTTGATTTTTAGCCTCTATCTTTGTCGTTAATTCCACTTTGAATTTGCACAGTGTAAATGTTCATTGTCCAAAGGACATGCGGAAAATGGCGTATGGGTGAGAAAACGAGGGTGCAGAAGGAAATTTATGTAGTTGTTACGTAGTTAATTTCACTATGAACAAATTTAGAATTAGTAGTATTATGTTTCCTCTTGTGAAGCTTTCCTTGTGCGAATCTTTTATTGTGCAGAGGTTGGATAATATACGCAAGAATGATAGCACAAACAAAAATTTAATTTTAAACTATTTTTCATTTAAAACTTTTACAACTTTAGATTTGCGGAATCAAGGACGTGCGAAGAACGAGATATGTTTGAGAGAATGCAAGTGCAGAGGGAAATTTATAACTTTAATTTGTAATGTAATGGTATTTCAAATTTGCTTATTACATATGTACAAATTTGCTAAAGTATGGCTTTTCCAGTTTCATTTTCTGCAGTAAAAGATTCAAACAAATTTAATTTTGTGAAGTTTTTTGCTGCATTTGGTACAACGTTTAGTAAATTATTGCCAATTGTAACACAGATTGAAGTCTGGGATGGGATTTTGGACTTGTAGAGAAAGAGCTTACTGCTTCTCTAGCTAGAATAGTCAATGCATTGGAAATTCTCATCGATTTGGTCTCAAAGCATACATAAATGATTAATTATGAAGCACGCATCCACTTCAACCATCTAAATCACAAAATGGAAATATTGCAATTGAAAATGGAGCGGTTGCAATTGCCAAACTAAATGTTAAGTTTTGATTACGATAATTTGGTCCAAGACGTTGAAGAAGACGCTAATGAAAGGGATGATGATATCATGGCAATTGACCAAGGTTCCCCTCTTTCTCAAATTGAGCCAAAAGTTAATGAAGCCCATGTCACTTCTGATATCGACAATATGCAGAAATTTATATAGCCGTTAGTTTTTTTTTTTTTTTGGTTAATAAAGAAAATAAGTTTAGAACAGCTTCATGTCAATCCCTCTTCAAATTTTTGAACTTTAGAACAAGGAATTGTATTGCTATAAATCAACACACACATCCTATCTTCTGCACATTCAAAGCTCCACACAATGAAATGTCCCGCACATACCCTTTTCAAAGCAATAACATAGTCAAAGCACTTAGGAAACCCCATGTTCTCCCACACATAACTCATATTCTAGTTTTTTTATCACCAATAGAAAACACATATACTTCCAATATAAATGAAATGAATGTGTCACATTTCACAGCAAATCCATTCTGCGCAAAATATCACATATTAATATTAATAGTTTAACAATAATTTCCATATGCACCACTCGTTCTCCTGCACAAACCCACATTAAAAACTGTGCACAATGAATATTAACAATTTCAATCATTATGTTCACCCGCAAGTACCTCGTCCTCTACAAAGATTCATAGTTCTAAAATCAAAGCTCTACACAATTTCTCCCCCACACATACTTCGTACTCTGCATAGTAAAATCTTCGCACAATGAAACATAATAATATTCCATGCTCTCCTGCACATACCCATCCTCTGCAATCATTCATACAATATACGATCAGGAAATGTGTAAAAGTATTAGATTTGTTCGCAAAATTGACAAACATACCTCATCTTCTATACAATCAAATATCCATACAATGAAACATAATAATAATAACATATTAGGCCTCATTCTCCCAAAAATACCTCGTTTTAATAAAAGCTCCACACAATGAAATCTCCTGCATAAACCTTGTCCCGCGCAAAGATTCAATTCTAACATCAATGCTCAGAGAAATAACACATTGTCATAGCACTCATGAAACCCCTCATTCTCCTGCACATAACCCGTTTTCCATATATTTTATTGTTAATAGAAAACACATATGCCTCCAATATAACACAATTATCCATTATGTGCAAAAAATCTCACAGATTAACATCAATAGATTAACAATGCCTTGTGTGCCACCCCGCACAATGAAAAACAACAATATTAATCATTCCACAAAGATTCATAGCTATAAAATCAAAAACTCTTCACAACTGCTTTCTCGCACATACTTCGTACTCCACACAATAAAATATTTGAACAATGAAACATAATAATATTGAACGTTCCCCCACACATACCCCATCCTCCATAAACATTCATATGATATACGATCTAGGAATATGTAAAAGTATATTCGCACAATGACTTTTGTAGTGCCCTCCCTCCCCTCTCCAAGATTGACAACAATAGTTTAGCAATGCCCTATGCACTACCCCACACAATGGAAATTAACAATATTAATCATTTCACAAAGATTCATAGCTCCAAAATCAAAAGATATATGCAACTTATCTCTCGTATATACTTTGTACTTCGCACAGTAAAAGCTTCAAACAATGAAACATAAAAATATTTATTTCTACGCACATTGAAAGTTTTCTCCACAAAATGGACTTCCTCTGCACTTCCACACATTTTCCTAATTTGAAACATATTCAGAAATATGAACATATACATTATTTACAATTAAAATATTTTTAATACTATAAGCATAAAGTATGCATACGATCTGGAAATTTAACAATTACATAGAGTTTTGTGCAGTAAATTATTTAGCAATGTTTGGAATTAAAATATTACCAATAATAATAATAATCCACGGGGTCTTGGATAGACGGTGATCGGGTGCTCTGTTAAGGAACTCCTTCATGTGAATTCATTAGTTCAATTCCCCACCCCGATCAGGGTGATATATTGGACTTGATAAAGATTTAGTCCTACCAAGCTTACAAAAAAAATGTCGAAGAACTATACGGAAAGAAACAACTTATGGAAGTGGAGAGCTTTCATTAGGATAACATAACCTTTAATCAATTAATCATGCAAAAGTTTTGTTGTTTTCAACTACGTTCTTATAGAAAAAGAGCTTAGTTCAGTTAATTATGCGGAACATTTTTTCTTCACTCGGATTGAAAAGAAATTTTGTTTAGCATCCCCGATTATGCAAGAGAGCTTGGTTCTTCTGCACATACTTCATCCATTGCATAGAAAATGTTTCTCACAACGAAACCATACCAATTTACCCACATGAATTTCATTTTGTGGAGGAAACCTACAAGCTTTGACTCTGCACAATCACAGACCTTCCACATATTTCATGTACACTTGCACTTATAAGCACGTTTTTTAATTAAACAATTTATAAAAAACACTTTTGTGTTTGTTCATGTTGACACCTATGAACAGTGTCTTTGTGTAAATAGGCATATCTGCAGAACCGCGGAGGAAATACATTGTGTGGAGGAAACCTTCAAGCTAGCCTTCCACACATTCGTTTGTCATATAACACTTTTTCTTCACATGGATTGAAAACATAGTTTATTTAGCATCACTGTCTATGCAAAAGACCTTGATTCTTACGCATATACTTAGTCCTTTGCACAAAAAACATTTCGCACAACGAGACCGTACCAGTTTATGAACAACAAATTTTTTGTTTATGGTATCTTTGTGTATATAGGCATACTTGTAGAATTGCAAACGAGTTACATTTTGCGGAGGAAAACTTCAATCTTTGATTGTGCACAATTGTAAAGGAAATCCATTGCACAAAGGAAATTCATGCAGATTTGCACTCATAAACAAGTTTTTTAATTACAATATTTACAACAAAAAAAAATGTTCATGTCGACACCTACAAACAATATCTTTGTGTAAATAGGCATATCTGCGTAACTGCAGAGGAAATCCATTGTGCAAAGGAAACCTTCAAGCTCTCACTTAACACAATCATAGACCTTCTGCATAATAAGGTTTAATTGTGGGTACAGACAGTCTAATAAAAAATAAGCAAGAAACATTATTGTTTTATTTTAAATAAGCAATATTGACTTATTGCAATAAGTACTTTAATAATAAATATTAGACAGGAAACATTACTATTTCGTTCTAGATAACATACAAACTATTCATCATTAATAACGTTCGATTTTGTAAAGCTTACTTGCATTCAATCAATGCGATGGAACATTGGCCAAATTTTTCATTTTGTTGGTGGATCATTGACTAATTTGTTCATTTTGTCAATTATAATGTCATGTGTTGAGGATATGTGCATATGATATCAACATTAATAACAAGTTCATCAAAGTGTCCATTTTGTCATCCAACAAGATTTCTTGTGCATTGAAAGTGCAACATTTTCCCATATTGTCAGCACAGAACATTATGATCGAGTAGGACGTTCTGGTAATCGTAGTGCTCATCTTCAGAAGGTGCGGGTGCATAGGGACAATATAAGCTCTTCTTCATTCTAACCATTCCTTTAAATTTTCTTTGAATTAATAGCTTGGCTTTATCTATTCCTGATGAAAATGTTGGACTACTTTGCTTGTTGTAATTGCATATTTTTCTATTCTATTGATTTATTGGTTCTTTTGCAAAGTCACAGGATTTGTCATTTTTTGGATAGACGATTATTACATTGGATTTATCATTAGTATTTGCATATTCATATCGATACAGTGATGTGTGGGAAGTGCGTGAGATCTGTTTTAATTTGGCTCAAAAAGGATAGAATACATGTGGCACCTCTGGAATTTATACCAATTCCTACGAGCGGAAGGATTTTCGGTTTTATCATTTCGATACGCAAGTAGCCGTAATGGCCATTCACGTGCATTTTTTTTTGTTAGTTGTGATTATTATGGAAATTATGGTTATTCTTCCATACTCGGATATGGGTTACGTTATATTGCATAGTGTCACTTCCACTAGTTGTACGTCATCCATATTGCATTGAAGGCGTTGACACGATTACAAATCTATACTAGATAACAGTGTATTTAGATAACGATGATGACGATTAAATTGTGATCCATGAATAATGTTGGTTGTATTGTCCTTATTTATGGTAATATCTTTGTATTAGTATAAGGATTGCATAAAATTTCTTTTTGTCACTTCCCCTGGTTATGCGTTGTCAATATTGCATCGAAGACATTGAGACAATTAGAAATCTAGATACCAACTTATCTAGATAATTATTAGGCCGATTAAAAATGCAGTGGTAGATATGTTTTTTTTTGCTTTGGCTACTAACGTATCGGTTTGTTGTTTTGCATTTTTGACACTCTGGTTACCCTATTTTGGCTTATTCTAGCCTGCAAATAAAAGATTGTGCACTTCCATTTTTCCCAGACATACTCTATGTTTGGCGTATCCTTCATTGTAAATAGTATAAACCTAGCTATGTTTTCAGACAGTTATTGGAAAATGCTTATGTGGACAAGTTTCTCTGTGCGAGGAGAAAAACTCGTGATCGATCAAACGTTTCCTGTTTTCCATATTTATGATATATTGCAAAATACATTTTCAATTTTTAATTAAGCTTGAACAACATCTCGAATCTATGTTTGTGTGCGGAAGAACTGTGTTGGGCACGGGGGGCGGGGGGGGAAGGGGGAATGAGTGTGAAAGTATGAAATTTTTCCACATAAATATTGTGTTTTTTATTCCGTATACTCATTCTTTGGCATAAATCATAAATCAAAGGGTCTAAGTTTTATGAGGCTTTTGTGACATATTTTTAATAATAACTGATAATAACAATAAGTAATGTGTTTCTATGGTTTTGTCTTTAGCCTATGAATCCTAAATCAAATGTTATAAGTTTTATAAAGCTCTTGTGGCGTAATTTTAAAGTGTAACATGTCGGTAGTTGCACTGTTAGGTGTTGATCATGCATTCCTTTTTTGGGGGGTGCATGTTGTCAATGCATATTGGTATATTTCATAGTTCTAGAGGGGGGGGGATCATTACAAATTCTATTTCTCTAGTTATTGGAATCTATACTCTATTCTGAGAATTGTGTGTTTTGCTTGTTAGCGTAAGAATTGTTCACAATATTTGTTTCTGAAAACAAATACATATTTTACAATATTTGTATTAGGTATGTTATGGTTAATTGTTTTGTGACTCTATATCTTGTTCATATAAAAGAGTTTTACATGTATTAGTTGTATTTGTATCGTTTTACTTGTTTTCATGTATATTGTTCATGATGTGCTCATCATTGAGCAATAGTTCATAGTGAAATTAAAATACATTTTATTTATTTAAAATACGTTTTAACATAAAATACATTTACATTGTGAAATTAAACTTAATTTCTAAAGCAACAATGAACAAGCATGTTTTAAGCGTGATTGTTAAAGCATTGATGGAGAAGCATTTATTTGTTATATAAAGCAATGGTCTAGATGCAATACTAAGGCATCATAATCTATTTCTTTTGAATAATTTTGCATATGATGTGGGAAATTGCCTATTCAATAGTATGTGAACTATGTTGCATTTTAGATACACGTCAATAGAATTGTGTGAAGGAACAATAGAACATTTCAGGAATTGTTTACATCAAGGGAAGACCAAAGCCATACTATCTTATCAACATGAATTGAATATAGATGCATTTATACATATGCATGGTGTAGATAGCTTGAATGCTTACTTGGAAAGGATGGAAAAATTAGCTTCACATACTATTGTTGTGAAGGAACGAGGGCTTTTGGGGGACATATTTTGTATACATTGGTTATCGAACTGGATAAAAAATCCCATAAGACTTTGGTCAAAGACAACAATGAAAAACTATTTTAATTTTAATTCAAATTTGTGCCTAGAAAATTATGACACACTGTTCCATGACAAGAATTCAATTGTCAGACATTTTGAACCACTCCTTTGAAAGAAAAAACATTTAATAGGACATGGTCATGAACCTATTATAAATATAGCAACATACAAAGAAATTGAACATGGACGGATGCAGGTAGATAAAAGCATGGGCAGTCATATGGTTAAGAGATTTTCCAGATTTAGGAGTATTTACGATGAAATTTGTTTTGAAACAAGATTGCAGTTAATGGAGAATGAGTATGATATTCCTTTTTTATGACGCATAATTGCACAAAATTTTTGCAATGCAATGATGCATGATGATTCATTTGCATTAAACTGTATAGAAAAATACATTAATGAAGATGCTATTAAGAAATTTCCTAGAATAGAAGATTGGAAAGTATACATTATACAATTATCAATGCCATATGTAAAAGGGAAGATAGACGATAGTATTTTTGTTTATGATTGTATACAGTATATCTTCTACATAACTATATGCATATGATCTGCTAACAGTCTAGCTATTGTGTCTGAATTCTGTGGATTCCAAAAAGACGAGCTGATATTCCATATTATACAATTTGGTACGTCTACAACTCATTTGCGTTATGAACCTCTCAAAGAAATGTTGCAACAAAAAAACATTTTGCGTGCTTTGAAACAGCTAATGAAAATCAATTTATAGAAAAATTCAATAAAAAACATAGCGGCATTAATACATTTGACTTTGAAAAAATAAACGTGAATGAAAATGGCATAGAAATTGATACAAAATATATCAATGCAAACAAGAAATTGTGATTTTCAATGCATGAAATCAAGCAACATATAAGAAACAAGGATGTTTTCAAAACAACTATTCTTAGAAAACTATACAAGCCTTTAGATTCTAGCTCTAAGAGAATGAACATTGATGAAAATATTATGGAACTTAATATAAAGTCTCTCAATGGAAGCAAAATACCACATTCTTCATTGCATGAACTCAAAAAATACATGAGAAACAAAAATGTCATCAAAACAAGTTGGATTACTAGACGATCAAAACAACAAAATTCAATACAAGATAATGTATTTTCTAATGAACAAAAAGTATCGTTACAGATATTTGATTATACATTGGAGACATTAGTTGAACAACAATATTTTAAGAAAAATAAGATGTTCCTATTTATGACTGTGCAAGTTGTAATCAAACTTGGTTTAAAAGAGATGTCATAAAAAACCAAATTAACAATGTGGCAAAAATTAAGTGCATATGCAAAAAAAACAGAAAGGCATTAGATAATGACAAAATTATCAAATTTGCAGTTCCAAAGCAAATTAGTTGTAATAAACAATTTTCCATGGTAAAAAAACGTATGAATTAGAGGTACGATTGATATCATTAGATTACCATTTTTGCAAATACGAGAACTTGGACAACATTTTACAAAACCACAATTGGCGTGGTGGACTAATCAATGTACCTACTGACATATCTCGAATTCAATTGCACTCCCTCGTGAAATAAATGAATCTAGTATTGTGGTCATGGCAATTAAAATGTATTTAGTGTTTAAAAGTTTATTTGTTGTTGGGCGAATATGTGTTCATAAAGTCATGAGGGAATTGAGACGATTGTGTAAAACTCCACTCTATAGACTAGAGACTGTCAGAATAAACGAAAATTAGAAACAAGTCTTTGGTCAAAACAAAAATGCATATGCGTGTGAGACAGATGCAAATACAAGAAGCAATGATGATAATGATTATTGTGATCAAGATCCCATGATAAATAAATTACTACATGGGTTTAGCGATTTGTATAATATTTAAGATCTTTGTAATAATCAAATAAACATTGCTTCAGGTGAAGGTTATAAGCCTTTGGCAATATTTAGAGATAAGTATTCAGAAGAGATGAGCTTCCCCACATTGTTTGACGGGAAAAAAATGATTAGATAGTGCTACAAGAAACTTTACATATCATGATATTGCTAAGTAGGAAGTTTTGCATCAAGATCATTATTTTTCCTATCAGATAACATTTTTTTTTTACAAAATAGTGTTAATTATCCTCAATCATGTATTCAATTGTATTTGGATTTGTATAAGAAAAGGACACTTAAAAGGAAAAAGAACTAATAGTTAAAGACATTAAAACAAAGGCAATTTGAAATGTGTTCTTTCATCGAACATTGCCTATATGGATCTTAGATGAATATGGACATCGTCGAACTAATTTTTGCATTTGCACAAAAAACTTATATGCAATGATCCGACAATTAGTTCCACCCACTTTCTTTGTTTTGTTTAGCAGTCTTGAACACATCTAGGAGCTTTTAGTAAAGGCTTTGCAATAAATACACTGACAAAAAACAATTGTGTACTAAAAACAAAGTAAATGAAGATGATATTGATAGCTTGATAAGAAATAACTCTATCATCTATGTACGATATTACATAAGTAGAATGAACTCTCTATGACAATTAATTTCACATGATTCCAAGTACTTTGGTGATATCATTAACTATTTCTTTGTAACATATTGCCAAAATCGAGGAACCCATCATGAAAATGGATTAATATAAATTAAAAATGCTCTCATCTATGGAACAAGTACGGATACTGAAATTGAAAATGTCATTGACAAGTACTTGTGTTGATTCAACCAAACTACCTACAAATATGAAAATTGTCCAACGTCATCGTCACACAAACACTTGTAGGAAAAGAAAACAAATACATTTGAGGTTCAATTTTATGATAACACCAATGCCAAGAACACAAATACTTGAGCCTATGGAATTCGACAATGTAAAAACAAAGGTGAATGCAAGAACGATATTTGATGCACTAGAACATATGGAACATGATGAGACATATACATTTGATAGTTTCCTGGAATAAATAGGTATAAGCGAGTCTAATTATATCTATGTAATTTAGGTCAAGTCCCACTAGCACAACTAGTTGAGGATGGGCTTTGTTAGCAAGGCGATCCAGGATCAAACCTCACGGGGGGTGGTTGCGCCCTGTGCTAGGGGGAGGAGATGTGCTAAAAAATCTAGTCAACTTAGGATTGGTGTGGCCCAGGCTGGGTGCGATCCCCGTGTGACTTTGATGGATTAGATGCCCTTGGGTTGCGGCTCCTCAATCCACAAGTCAAGCCTAGAGGATCATAAACAACTTGACAAAAAAAAACCATGCAATTAAGTGTACTATGACATGAAGAACATTTTTTTTAAATAGAACCAACAAACATTTGGAATAAGACTTTTCTCAACATATTATGTTAATCTGGGGAGAAAATATTGATGCTCAATTTGTACTTAATTCATATGATACACCTACTTATTGTAGTTTATACATGACAAAGGTAGATAAAACAATGACATCGATGTTTAAACGTGTGTGAAGCGAGTGTAAAAAAAAAAATGATGGTGATATCATTAAAACAATTGCAAGACTAGGAAAATCTTTATTGAAATTACAACAAATGTTTGCATAACAAGTTGTATGTATAGAGTTTCCAACGCCACTGAATACTTGTTAGGATATTCGGACACATAGGAAATAATTAAGTATAACTTGGTCTAGTATAGAGTTAGGTAAAGTGTGTTTCTTTACTATGTACTTTTGTAACTTACAATCTGACAGTCACGATATGTAGTGATCCGACGGTTCATTCTCTCCTCGGTATTACTGACACTTGATCCGTGGCTTAACACCCGATTGGTCCATGATCTCTATTTAAAGAGCATGGAGGGTCATTTGTAGGTTAACTGTTCATGGGAGAAGCTTATGTAAAATTTCATTCTTTTATTAATAAATTGCCTGAAGTGGCCGCATTGGCTCAGGCCGTGGACTGTTTCCCTCTTTGAGGGTTTTAACCATGTCAAAAATATTGGTGTATTGATCTGTGATCTGTTTGTGAGTGGTGTCCTTTAGTGTTATGTCTGAGGAATTTACCTTGTAAATTCCTACATGGTATCAGAGCTATTTGAGGGTCGCGTCCGTTGGTGATCCAAATCTGAAGCTGGTAGAACTGCATCCGACCGTCGTTTCCTAGATCTACTATTTCTGACTGCTTTCGGGCCGAGAGGACTGCTCTGTTGTGTTAGGAGCATCTGTTCCAGTGAGGAACCCCTTTTGTTTCATGCGAAAAGGTTTCTGGTAGCCCTAGCTACGTCATTTTTAAGATCTGGAGGTATACAGTGTTTATTTGCAGTTTCTAGTTATTTTCTCTCTGTTTATTATTTCGGTTTATTTAGCTTTTTTTAATTACCGGATCTATACCTTTCATTTCTGTGTATGCTCTTTTCCCTGCGACTCTGTGCGAGCTAGGCAAATCAGAAACAGAGAGGAAGGATTTTTCTCGTGCGTATGCTCTTTTCCGCTGCGCCTTAGTGTGATCTCGGAAAATCAGAAACATTGAGGAAAATATTTAGTTTCCGGGTAAATCTAACTTCAAGCCGTAAGGGTTTGTTTTTTTTTTTTATGTCCGTGCTGGGTTTTGTGTTTTTTTTTTGTAGGGAAAAAGAGTTTTCTCAAGCAAGCACGCAACCCAAAGCTTCAGTGACCAAAAAAAAAACAAAGCCCCCCCCCCCTCTCTCTCTCTAACTTTTTGTTTAGCCCACTTGGTTCAAAGCTAATTTATGAGAGTAGAGGTCTTGAGTTCAAGTCTCCTTTTTGTTGAAAAGGGGGCGTTTTTTTTTCATTCCCACACTTCGTCGACGCCTTCATCAACTTTTCTTCAAAAAGCCATAACTTCTTCATCCGGAAGCCTTTTTCAGAGCCGTTTTTTTTGAACCAGCCTAATTTTTCGAGATCTTTCCATTGGAACACTTAGTTTCAGCATATATAGCTTCAATTTCTATTAAAATGGAAAGTCCATTCCAAGTTATTCTTGACAGCACCAACTACTTCCAATGGTGGTCCTACATTGTGGATTTACTTAGAAGTAAAGGTCTTTACAGAATAGCCTCAGGCCAAGAAACCAAATCGAAAGATGAAGATAAGGCAGCTAAATGGGAAAATAGGCAAGATCAAGCACGTGGGTTGATAATGATGTCTATTTCTCCAGATCTTAGATTCCATATTGCAGAACTTGATACTTCTGATAAAGCAATGGAGCAGCTTACTAAAGTTTTTGGAATAAAAAATGAACTTAGATCCCATCAACTTGAAAATGAGTTGCTTACAT
The DNA here is from genome assembly GCA_000404065.3 of Pinus taeda. Taxonomy (NCBI): domain Eukaryota; kingdom Viridiplantae; phylum Streptophyta; class Pinopsida; order Pinales; family Pinaceae; genus Pinus; species Pinus taeda. The sequence goes on from APFE030713880.1 coordinate 76,505, forward strand.
TGGAACCCAATAATTTTTCTTGCATTGAAGATTTTTTGTCCAAGTTCAAGACCCTTAGACTTCTCTTGGAAGGTGTTAAGGTTAAGAAAGAAGATAGTAACCTTATCTATTCCATTCTTACTAAGTTGGGACAAGCCTACTCTGTATTTGTTCCACCTTCCATTCTACAAGGGAAGCTTTCATTTGTCAAGGAACAGACTACAAGGCCCCTTCCTTTGACTCTTTTTGTGATTCTTTAATAAGAGAACAAAAAAAACTCTTACACCTTGGTCTTCTTAATCTTGGAAACTCTTCCAAGAAAGCATTAGCCGCCCAGCAGAAACCAAATTTAAAGAATCCTAAGAAGTCATATCCTAAAAAGAATGGTCCTAAACCAAACAAGGGTCCTAAGCAAACTCAGTCTCAAAATGAAAGATCATTTCAGCAAAATGATAAGACCAATAAAAACAAATGGAAGAGGACTGATAGACATTGTAACTTTTGTAATTGAGATGGCCACTTAGAATCTAAATGCTTTAAGAAGATGGAAGCCTTGGAAGCCGCAATGAAGAAACATAACATCCATGTGGAGCATTCTTCTACTTAAACTTCAACTTCATCTTCAGGAATGGCACTTTCTGCATGTCGTTGCCAATCATCTCAGTCTGGTTATGCATTAAATGTATCTTCTTCTTCTCATTCTCATGAGTGGCTCATTGATTCTGGAGCCTCTTATCACATGGCCAAAAACAAAGCCATGTTTTCTTCCTTACATGATTGTAACACCAAAAATATATATGTTGGTGATGATAGATCTCTTAATGTTGTAGGGACTGGAACTGTTCATCTAGACAATGGTCAGTTTCATGATGTATTATGTGTTCCAACCTTATCCAGCAACCTTCTATCTGTATATCAGATAACTCATTCAGGTGAAGGTAAAATTGTTGAATTTTCACCTCATGATGTTGTAATCAAGGATCTAAGAGATCCTAAACAGATTCTAGCTACTGTATTGCTGATGATTCCACAAGGTTGTATAAGTTTCACAACTTTGGGTCATCAAATCTTCCCTCAGTATTTGTTGCTCATAATGATGAAGTGAGCAAACTTTGGCATGAGCGATTTGGTCACTTAACTATCGCTCTCTTCAGAACCTATGTAAAGAAAATATGGTGACAGGTCTTCCCATGGTATCTTGCAGAGATGGTGTTTGTTCCGGATGTGTACTCGGAAAACATCATCGGGACAGCTTTGAAAAACGTGCCTCTTGGCACACCTCGGCCC
>APFE030713893.1:21445-37078 GCA_000404065.3 Pinus taeda
CCCTTCAGGATACTTGAGAAGATTGGTGAGAATGCTTTTCGCCTTGATCTGCCAGCTTACATGCACATCTACTCAGTCGTGAATGCAGATTGCTTGAGGATGTTTGAACCTTCAATGGTTGAGGACCCTGAAGAGCAGAGTCAAATACCTTCTGTTGATGACATACTACCTGAATATCTTAATGAGTTGCAGGAAGACACAGTGCTGGACAGGAAGGTGAGGACGACGCGCAATGGACAAGTGGAATACCTCAGAATTGGGCTTAAAGGTTAAAAGTCGAGCAATGCGAAGTGGATTGAGATTGGACAAGTGAGACAACAGTTTCCTCACTTACTCGATGCTTGAAGAAAAACCAACTTTTGGTGCTCCAAAAGTTTGTTCAGTAGGGAGGCCGTGATCCGAATCGAATCCACAAAAGACTGTCAACAACTTTGACGGTATCGAGTTGAACAAATCTCTAATGAAATCCAAAATAGCATCAAAAATGCCCTGAACCAGTGGCCATGGCAACCGGCGTGGAACGACAAGGTCGTCGATCAAAGCGCACTCACCAAGGCCCATGGAGACTGCGCAGGAGGTCAAAACAGCCCTTGGGAGCCCCGGATCAGGAAAAGGAGGCGATTTTGATGCGCAATTAGCACTAATCGCGCATCGCTAGGCAAACGGGGCCGAAATGGGGAAGCCTTAAGCACTCGGTCACGTTGGGAGCCAGAGAACTGCGAGCGTAGAAAGAAAAAAAGCGCTAAAGGACAAAGGCGGGACCCGCGCCCTGGAAACCGGCGGTTTTAATCGGGGTGCCCTTGAACGGTAAGAGGTTTTGGAGGACAGCGGAGCGATCCCACTCAGCGATTGACATGTGGCAGCAAAGGTGAGAGAAAAACCACTGTGATCGCGTGCTAACGGTCGAGCAAGACAACCGCCCTTGACGTGCGTATGACGCTGGATTTGGACGAGCCCAGATCGGACAGCGAAGATTGCGCCCGATAGAAAGAAGCAGAATCGACGGGGAATTAAGCCGAGATTTAAAGGGATTTGGAATCTGTTGACCGCCACAGTGGAGAAAAAGCGTATCCATGACATAACCGGAGGAACGAACCGACAAAGCATGTTGGCACCAGTTAGATGGAGACACATGGCACTTCCTGAGCGTTCATGCTGACGCCGAACAGGGAACTCCAAGCACAACTACAAAAGGTAAATCGACGCAGGCGGGAGAGGAATCGAACAGGCATAGAGATTGAATGGTTAAAGCCATGAATAGAGACAGTCAAAAGAGAAGAAGAGGATTTGGAGAGGAGTCCAAGTGACCAGAGAGACAGTGAACAGTGAACCCTAGGAGGAGGACTGAACACAGAGAAAAGTAAAGCCAATCAGAGGAGACAGAGGGTCGAGCTGACCACAAGCAGCATCGAGCACCCCAGAGCTTGAAGATTCGAGCCTTCCCATAGAGGAATTTGTCCGGACTAAGCATCATATATGGCTCTTTCCACTATAGACTGAGGGTCACAGAGCTGGTGGGAAGAAAAAGAGTCTGTGAACTCTGAGTGGCTTGGGGGAATCCAAGAACCACCCTGCTAAGCAAAATCTGCTGTCAGGAGAACTCATATTGAGTCCCTGCATTGTAAATTCTTTGCTGTAAAACACAATAAAACAAGGCCACCACTGAAGCTGGACCGGAGACGTAGCCCTGGGGAATAGGGTGAACTCCTTATTAAAAATTGTTTGTGTCTTTGTGTTGCTTACTGTAATTCTCTGTTGTCTTTCCCTTTAAATGTCTGTGTATTGGCAATCTGATCAAGCCGTTGCTTAAATAACACAGAACACACACCAGCACGAGTCTGTAAAACCTTTTGTTTAACAAATCTTCAATTGATGGCACTCATAGGGTGAATATCAGATCAATAGCTGAAGTGGCCAACTCTCTTAAAGGATTTGAAGAAAACATTGAAGAAAGAATTGTTGTTCAAAAGGTCTTAAGATCTCTCCTAGACAAATTTGACTACAAAGTAAGTGCTATAGAAGAAATGAAGGATCTAGATACTCTCAAGATGGATGAACTTCATGGAATCCTCATTGCCTATGATATGAGAAAAGAATGCCCAAGTTCCAAAGATGCAACATTCAAGGCCTCAAAATCAAAAAAATAGAAAGAATGGAATACTAGAAGTGATGACTCCGATGTTGAATCAAAATTGGCGCAATTTGTACGGAGTCTAAAGAAAGTAACTAAGCTAAAAGGTAAGTGCCCTCTTATTTGTTTCAAATGTGGAAAAATAGGTCATTATGCTGCAAAATGTCCTCCCAAGCATGATAGTGATGGTGAGGAAAATTATAAAAGGATGATATACAAAAAGAAAGGGCTCAATAAGAAGAATTTCTTCTTTAAGCAAGATGAGTCTGATGAAGATGAATTTGTAGTCATCAAAAAGAAATCAACTAATCAGTTCCCTCACTGCAAAGGAGATAATGATGAATCAGATGAAGAAAATGACCATGCTGGAAGCCAAGAAGTATTATTCATGGCATTCACAAATGATGATGATTCAGGTCTAGAAGGAAATGTAGATGAATTGTTAATGAGTTCCATTGAAGAAAATGAGAAATTACGAAATAAAATCATCTCTCTCAAGCTATAAAACAAGAAAACAAAAAGAAGGGAAGACCTCATGAAAAATAAACTAAAAGAAAAAGAAGAAATTTGTGTAGAACGTGAAGCCGAAATAGTATCTCTGAGGAAGGAATTAGAGCAAGTCAAAAAGGGTTGGGAAAGCTCTCAAATACTTGTCATTTTTCTAAATAATCAAAAACCTCAACATGACAAATCTAGGATAGGTTTTAAAGGAGAATCATCAAGTACTAAGAATAATGCGAAAAGCTATGCCGACGTACTTTCCAAAAACCCAAAAGAAGAAAGACTATTTCATCAAAGGCCCATCTCAAATCCAAAGAATGAAGAGAGAGTAACTCCAAGGAAGAATGTTGATTCAAATCATGGCTATTACAACAGGTACAAAACTACCTTTTTTGGGCATTGTTTTTATTGTAAAAATTTTGGTCATCAAGCTAGACATTGCATGGCCCGTAAGAATAAAATACCAAAATTGAAGGATCAAACAAACAAGCCATATGGTTCCAAAGGGCAAGGACAAATCAAGACCTACAACTCTTTTGATCACTTAGCCAAATTTGATCCGATTTGCTCATTATGTAATGATAATGGACACAATGAACAAAATTGCCCCCTCAAAAGAAGAAAAAAAAAAAATGAGAATCCCAACACGGATAAATGTGGCCTAGCTCTATGTGCTCACAGTGATGAAAATCATTGGTTTGTGGATAGTGGGTGCTCCAGACATATGACAGGGACAAAAGGAAGTTTGTCTCATTGAACAAAAAGGAAGGAAATGTATCCTTTGGAAGTGGATCTACCAAAATTGTTGGAAAAAGGAAGTGTTACCCTTATTAATGGAAAAGGAAAGGCTCAAAATGCTTTGCTAGTAAACGGGCTCAAACAAAATCTTCTGAGTGTTAGCCAAATCTGTGATCAAGGAAATAATGTTGTCTTTAGCACTAAAGATTGTGAAATAAGAAACTCTTCCTCGGGGGAACTTGTGGAGAAAGGGGTTAGAACACTAGATAACATCTACATTCTGAACAAAATTCAAGAAGATAAATGTTACTTAAGTCAAACAGATGAAAGTTGTTTGTGGCACAAGCGACTTGGACATACAAGCTTCGATAAATTGATCAATATTAGCAAGATTAATGCAATACAAGACATCCCAAAGTTATTCAAGCCAAACCAAGGAGTATGTAGTCCATGTCAACATGGAAAGCAAACTAGAACTAGCCACAAGACCAAGGAGTTTTCTACATCAAAGCCTTTGGAGATCATCCATGCTAATTTATGTGGACCAACGAGAACTCTGACACTCCAAGGAGAAAGGTACTTTGATTTATTTGTTGATGACTATACTAGAATGATGTGGGTATATTTCATAAAATATAATCTGAAGCATTTGAGTGTTTTAAGAATCTTAAAGCTCTTGTAGAAAATGAAAAGGACTCTAAGATTAAATGTCTCAGAACAGATAGAGGGGGAGAATTCACATCAAAATAATTTGATGAATTCTGTAAAGTACATGGAATCGAAAGAGAACTCTCTGCTACCAGAACACCCAATCAAAATGGGGTAGTTGAAAGAAAAAATGGAACAGTTCAAGAAATGGCAAGAACAATGTTAATAGCAGCTGACTTGCAGCCAAAATTCTGGAGAGAAGTAGTCGAGATAGTTGTTTATACCTTGAATCGAACTCAACTAAGACCAAATAATGAGAAGACTCTTTATGAATTATGGAAAGGAAGACTTGCTTCAGTAAAATACTTCAAGATTTTTGGAAGCAAGTGCTTCATAAAAATCAATGATGGCTCACTAGGAAAATTTGATTCTCAGGTTGACGAAGGGATATTCCTTGGATATTCTACAAGGAGCAAAGCCTACAAGTGCTACAATAATCGACTACGGAAAATAGTAGAAAGCATTGATGTGAAGATTGATGAAGACCTTCCAGAAAAAGAAATTGAAGAACATGAAGTTGACCCTCTCATTGAAGAACCTGAAAAAGAAGAAAAATATCAAGAAAAACACAAGGAAAAAGAACCATCTCAAACCCCTTCTAAGATGAAGTTTCTCCAAAAATATCACCCAAAAGAGCAAATTATTTGCAATATAGATGAAGGGATGCAAACCAAAGAAGGATGACAAGTACACCAAAGAAAAATGATGTTGCTCTTCTATCCATGATAAAACCAGAAACATTAACTCAAGCAAGTAAGGATCCTCATTGGGTAAAAGCCATGGAAAAAGAAATGTCTCAAATCAAGAAGAATGGAGACATGGAAGTTGGTACCTCGTCCAAAGGATAAAAATATAATTGGAACCAAGTGGGTGTTCAAAAACAAAATGAATGAAGATGGACAAATCATCAGAAATAAGGCAAGGCTTGTTTGTAAAGGTTATTCACAAATTGAAGGAATTGAATTTGAAGAAACCATTGCACCAGTAGCTTGTGTGGAAGCTATAAGGATGTTCTTGGCATTTTCTTGCTCAAGAGGATTTAAAATCTATCAAATGGACATAAAATCAACATTTCTTAATGGGAACTCAAGGAAGAAGTCTACATGGAGCAACCGAAAGGGTTTAATCTAGCAAAAGGAAAGGACTTTGTTTGTAAGTTGAAAAAGGCATTATATGGGTTGAAACAAGCTCCTAGAGATTGGTATGCAAGATTGGATCACTATCTACAACAACAAGGCTTCAAGAAAGGGGTGGCAGGAAGTAATCTCTAAATAAAGACGGATGAGGATAAGTTACTAGTCACACTTGTCTATGTTGATGATTTAATTTTTGCTAGTAATAATGATGAGATGAGCCATGATTTTGCTCAAAATATGTCAAAAGAGTTCGAGATGTTGATGATAGGAGAGTTATCTTACTTCCTTGGACTACAAGTATCTCAAACCACAGCAGGCATGTTCATATCTCAAGCCAAATATCTTAAAGACATGCTTAAAAGATATGGAATGGAAGACTGTGCACCCATGAGCACACCTATGACCACAGATTGCAAATTAAGCAAAGATAATGACTCTCCTCCCATAGATGCAACTCATTACAGGTCAACAATTGGAGCCCTTCTATACTTAATTGCTACGAGACCCGACATTATGCAAGCAGTAGGAATGGTGGGAAGATTTCAATCAACTCCTAAACAATCCCATTTGTTGGCTATAAAAAGAATTCTCAGATACTTAAAAGGAACTCTTGATTTCGGTCTTTGGTATCCTAAGAGCTCAACTCTTACTGTGACTGCATACACCGATGTTGATTGGGCCGGAAGTGTCAATGATTGAAAAAGTACTAGCGAAAAGGCATTCTTCCTAGGAGACTATCTAGTATCTTGGCTCGGCAAAAAAAAAACATCCATATCAATATCTATAGCTGAAGCCGAGTATATAGCTGCCGCAGATTGTTGTACTCAAATATGATGGATGAAGGAAGCTTTAAAAGATGTCAACATAGGTACAAATCAACCAATCACCATCTATTGTGATAACACAAGTGTTATCAGCCTCAGCAAAAATCCAGTGATGCACTCAAAGACCAAACATATACTAATCAAGTATCATTTCCTTCGTGAACAAGTAGCTGAATAAAACATCATCTTGGAATATATCAATACTAAAGAGCAGATAGCTGATATTTTCACAAAACCTCTTCCTCGAGAAGCATTTGAACATCTTCGTCAAAAGATGGGGTTATTTCTTTAGCATCACATTAAGTTGATTCATAAATATGTTGCATGACAGGAGGAGCAATTCGACAGGGGGAGTCCTTGTGCACTCCTTTTCCATTGATGTCAACGAGGGAGAGAAGAAGAATATTGCCATCAATAATAAAGGGGAGATTGTTGACCTAGGTTGTCATTGATGTCAATATAGCAATATTATAGATACTAAATGATGATATGAAGCCAAGGAGAAGCAGAATAGATCCGTGAAGAAACAGGAGCAAGAAGCCAATGAGCAATGCCATCAGGGAAGCCATTGGAAAGACATTGGAAGCCATTGGAAGTTAAGAATAGGAGCAGTCAAAGAAGAGCTATTGGAAGAGGTCACTGGAAGCCACGAAAAGAAAAGAGGAACACATCGACGGAGGTGCATAAACAGTGTTAACGGAGGAGTTAATAGTAATATCGCATGAAATACTAGAGAATATCAAAGGACTTAACATATCAAAGAAGTACTGCAGAGTACCAGAGGAGTTAACATATCAGAAGAGCAGGGGTAGGAAAGTACAGACTCAAGTCCCGCACTTGTGGCTAAAGTCCGCACTCAATCCTAGCCATCGATCTCATAAGTCAACCCTTAGATCATGGTCAACTACGGGGGTTAATTCAGGTTTTTAATCCTTGTACCAGTGGAAGTCCCGCAAACTGTCGATTGAGATAACACTGTGGACCCGCTGCGCCATTATAATACATCTTAAATTAATATTGCATCATAAGTATCGAAGTTGTTGCTACACTAAAATCCCCGATTGTGATATAATACACGGACCCAACAGTTTATGGTAACAACCCAATGCAATATCACATCCGCCAATTGGAACTTTCATATCGTAATTCATAAATGGATGTCACATTAATAGCTGCGATTGCGATATTATTGTGGACCCGCTACCCCACTATAACATGATTTAATAGTATTGCATCCGCATTGGAAGTTATGTATCACAAAGGAATGCCACTTGAAAATTGCGATTGCGATAGCATTGCGGACCCGCTACAACATTATAGCATGCCTTAACTAACTATCGCATCCGTTGAATTGCAAAGTTCAAAAGGGTTGACACCACTGGACTGCCGATTGCGATAAGTCTTGTGAATCCGACTGCCGATTGCAATATAAGTTGTGGACACGATTGAGTTATCAAAGGAAGCTTATTGGAATATTGCATCAGTGGGAAATAGGGTCATCGACAATATTATATTGTGAAGCCAAAGGGTTGCGATTGCGAATTGAGGTAGTGAGGTGGCATGTGGGACCTCCCTATGGGTATAGCCTCTCCTATGATGTCCTTTGTAAATAATGAGTCTATTATATGAATATTAAAAAGGGCCTCTCTAATATAATTTTAATATGCAACACTATTGTAATTCGGCCTCTCTTCCAAATGAACATGTCTTTTAAGTATTGGTGAACCCGAAGAGAAAGAGGAAGCTAAAAGGTCGAGTGAGCGCAGAGGAAGAAGAAGATCAAGCGAGCGAAGAAGGAAGCGAAAGGTCAGGCGTATCAGGCATCTATAATAGAGAACAAGGAAAGTTTACTGCAGGCGAACTGTAAGAAACAGAGGAAGCCGAAGGTCTAGCAGACGTGGAAGAAGCAAGAGGACAGAAGTAAGTCGTAGGTCCAGCAGGGTTGGGAGCAGAGAATTACTACCAAACATATCCAGACAATATATAGCAGAGGGTTGGAGCCCTTGGGGTTGGTGCCTCAAAATTGGAAGGAGTGGTGTCCTGGGAGTCGGCGCTCCTAAATCCAAGGTTGGTGCCTTGACAAGATAGGGTTGGTGCTCTGGAGGTTGGAGCCTCACAAAAAGTCCAAGTTGGTGCTTGGCAACTGATTGAAGCCCTATATACATTGTACTTGATTTATTGCAAAGATTATATTAATAAAAGCATTCATTTTTGTTATTCATTTATGTGTTCTAAATATAAATTATTTAACTGATAAAAATAACAATTGAAAAGAAATACTGATTCACCCCCCCCTCAGTATTTCCAACACCTACTAGGAGGGGTGGAGGTGTTGCCCACCATTTATCCTCCAAAACCTAGAGTCATGGGAGGGCTATGTGAATCACGCTCCCCTAGACATGTGATGATGACTGTTAGATGCCTACTGGGTAATCAGATCAATATAGTCGACGTTGTCACACTTGAGGTTTATGAATGGTTAGATCAGTATAGCTAAGGCCATGGAATATTCTAGTAGAGGATAGACAAGATGAGAGCGGAAGAGATTAGGAATGATAGGATGATTCTAGAATAGCTTGGGAGCCCGGATGGGGTAGGGATTGACTATTAAAATTGTAACCAATAAATGTTAAAAATACAAATTTTAAGTGTTCACACAATTATAAATGAAAATTCAATCATAGAACATAATCCTTATATGATTACACTAATTACTAAAATAAGCACCGATATACTATATAAACCTTAACTTCGGACGAAGTTTTTTGAAGGAGGGATGTATGTTATGACCCACTTCGAGTTATCAGGAACATAGAAATATTAGCATGCATACAAGACATGCATATGATAACTACATATGCATGTATCACATTCACTGCACTAGTATGCATACTAACTATCTATGGAAAATGTCTAAGGTAATGAATTAATTATCGAAGTGGTAAGTAAATACCAATGTACCAGAATCTAATGAATAAACTTGTGGAGTACATGTTATCAGATACCTCGATGGAGACGTGGACCGAATGAAGTGAATGTGACAGCAATATCAACAAATATTGAAGCCCGATGTTGAATGTCACATATGTCACAATGAAGGCCACATTGCTTGAGATTGCAGACTTAACTCTGGATGGTACAATAGAGAGAGATTTACTATCAGTGTTGGCAGGATGGAGAAGAGGTCAAGGAGGACCTCGATTAATTATGATTTCTCAGATATAATTCCTTGAAGAAAGCTTCTTCAAGATCATTGCTCGTCAAATCAAAACTTGAAAAATTAATTATGAAGTATGTAGACTATGTTTTGATGGTGATATCTCATATGTAAAAAAAGTGCAGCCATATAACAAATTCCTACAAATAAATAAAGGATCATGATCTTTGGGGGAGTACAACAATAGTGATAGGATGAGCTCATGGGGAGAACAAGCATGCAGCAAAAGCATGGTTGCAAGGGGAGAGTATATGACAATAAGAAAGAAGCATGGTTCCGACAAGTCCATAGGATCATTTAGAAATAGGTACTCATACTGGATCATCAACATGGCAACGCTCTACAAATATTTGTGACCCTTTGCAATTGACGTCAAAGGGGAAGATATTGCAGACATTGATGTAACAAGGAGAGATTGCAGACATTACACTTATATTTGTAACAAGGAGGGATTGCAGGGATTATACTTCTATTTGTAACAGGGAAAGATTGCAGGCATTACACTTATAATTGTACCAAGGAGAGATTGCAATCATTACACTTATAATTGTAGCAGGGAGAGATTACCGCACTTCACTAGAAGCTATTGATTTGCTTTGAAATCCAATCACCATCAATGTCTAAGGGTGTTGCTATCAATGACGAAGGGGGATATTGTTTCACATGATGTTGTCATTGATGACAACAAGATGTCATTGATGTCAAAGGGATGTATGCGACAACAACAATAAGATCATCCTTGATGATCAAAGAAGCAGCGAGACTCTTTGTGAAGTAGTATGACTACTTGATCTTTCATAAGGTCTCATTACATGAATATATGTGTTCTTGAAGTTATTCAAGTTTTTGATGAAGTTATGATTCTCAATAGATCTTACAAATAGCATGGTTGCGTAGAGCTCATTGATACCTTTCCAATGGTATATTCTGCTCATAAAAACTCCTATAGAATGAAAAGTTATGGCCAATTGAAGATCAATCTGAGATTAGATTAATTTGCAATAGGCCCAAACCCAAAATATTAAAGGGTTAACTAGTGGGAAAGCTCCAGGAAGATCCGCTGTCAATAGATCAGATCAACGATCATGATTGCACAAATATGTGCATTGTTTAATGTTGTTAAAAGGCACACAAGTTACAGTTTGGAGTGGAAGGAAAAAGATAAATAAATAAAGGGGAAGAGTGTTGCAATGAAAAGGAAATGCAAGGGTGGTATAACCGTATAAGCATCAAAGGTAGAGCCAAGAGTGTAATAGAGGTTGGTTGAGGCAAGGGCCATTGTACGAGTCCTTACACCTATCCCATGAATGAGCATCCTTGACCACCTAAGGAAGGCACCAACAAGAAAAACTGAGAAGGAAGGATGTCCTATAACTCATCCAATAAGACAATTTGATGTGAGTTGAGGAGTCCACATGGAGAGTGAATTGTCATATTAATATATTGTGTGAAGTTTGGTCCATTATTATAGTTGGTATATGGAAGGAGGAAGTGGAGAAAGTAGGACTTATGGGAAAATTCATAGTTGGAAGGAGGTGACTAAAGGGTCTCGTTAGCTATTATGGAAACACCACATGTGGCCCTACTAGTTGAGTAATGATGTAACCCAATGAGAGAAGTGTGAGAATGATTTATGACATGAAGGATGTCAATCAATCAAGGAAACCATGGCCCTCTAGTGGAACTATACTTAGGGTTTGCACAAGAAGGCCCCAAAATCCTTACAATGGCTTGCGGGTTATCTAATCACCAAGGGATACCAACAATAGTGAGAGCCCCATAGAATTATGACTGGAGGATGGAAGAAACTAAAAAATATCATTTCCCAATAATAAGGGAATAAATAATGGGATCCATGATGAACTCATGCAAGATGGCCATTGGAAGGAAGTTATGTGAAGGCTCCCTGGTGAGTTTGGGAATCCTTACCATGCTCCATCAAGGCAGTTGGTCAGATAACTTGAAGAAGTTTATGAAGCTTGAGAAAAGGAGGTAAACAAGACAAGTGAATGCATTCAAAACATAACCTAAATCACAAAAATGAGAATAGAGCGGAAGTAAAAAACGAGTTAGAGGAAGAGAAAATGATCTCGTATTTCATGGTAGAGAGAAGAGAAGAGATGATGACAAAGCTGACCTAGAAGAGAGAGGCAACAAAACTAAAGAAAATAGTTCTAGTTGTGTTGTCCAATAGAAATCTCTTAGAGAAGAGAAGAAGGTGACCTTATAGGATGTAGTGGGAAGCAAAGAGTGTGAACTTGCAATACATTGTTGGAGAAGGAAAGCCTATAGTTTGCAATGAAGAAAAGAAGGCTTGAAGCCTTAAGAAAATTACAAAAGATAATCTCAACAAGAGAAGACTACAAAGGACAATTGTTCAGAAGGGAGTTCCAATTGGAGATACTAGGTACAACTACTGTGAATGATGTGAGAGAAGCCAACAAGAGGAAGTTCCTAATAGAATTATTGAAGAGGAGAAGACATAGAAGATGATGACTAGGTATATAAATGAAGGTGAGAGGCCCATTAGGTCATGAGAAAAATATGAAGGGTGCTCCAAAATCTTACTGCCCAATGGGAAGGCAACACATAATCAGGTACACAAGGAATTCACATCAAGAGAAGAACATTAGGAGTATGATATGGTGGTTGGAAGCTAGCTATGAGGAGGTTTCATGTTGGGTTTGGATTGGAAACTTTGAAATGACCTGTTAGAACAATTGGTTAGGTAGCTCAAGGAATTTAAAAAATCCATAAAAAGGAGGGAAACAAAAGAGAAAAAGGCATGCTTAACATAACCTATACCATAGAGAGGAGAAGAGAGGATAAAACATGGAAGAAGAGGCAAAGGAAGAGAAAATGGGCCTATAGCTCATAGCAAAGAGAAGATAGAGAAGAAGAAGGAGCTAGCCTGGAGGAGAGATGCAACAAAACTAAAGAAGATAGTTCCAATTATGTTATTCCATAGAAGTGTTTGACAGAATAAAAGAAGACAAGCCCATAAATTGTAATAAGAAGAACCGTGAACATAGGAAAAAAGTGGAGAGTATGAACTGGCAATTCATTACAAGAGAAGACAGGTTTGTAGTTCATAATGAAGGAAAGAAGGCGGCCCGAGGAGAGGAAGGTGATGACAATGGAGAGAGACAACAAAACTAAACAAGATAGTTTCAATTATGCTACTACATAGAAATATCTAAAAGAATAAAAGAGGATGAGCCTATAGCATGTAATGAGAAGCAGCCTACACACACGCAAGAAAGGAGAGAATGAGCTTGTAATACATTGCTAGTCAATACCAACATATATCTCAAAGTGAAGGAAAGAAGGTGACATGAAGCCTTGGAGAAGAGATAATTAGGTGGAACACAGTTCTAGTCAACGGTACTAGGTAGAACTATTGGGAAGGTTGTGAGAAGACAATCTCTATAAAGATAATTGCACCAAGAGCAACTTGCAAGGAGTGTCATCGAAGAGGAGAAGACATAGTTCTAGTTATGGTGACTAGGTAGGTGTTGTGAAGAAGAAGATGAAATAAAAAATAAGATGATTCTCTTAATGTTCAACAAATGACCACAAATAGGTCAATGATACTGCTAATTACAATGGAGCATAAGGGCCACTCCTATAAAACCAATGATGAAACTAATCAAATATGTAAACTTTCTATACTAGGAAGGAAGGAAAAAATGTTGCTAAAAGAGATGGACATATTGAAAAAATGCTAAGGGTTTAAAATAAAAAAACCAAAAGACTCCCTAAAGGAGAATACCGAAAAAGGAGGGAATAAGGGCAATGTCCCCTTGATATATCACTGAAAGAAGAGGATATCCCACTCTAATTGAAACTCTCCTAGCATTTGAGGCCAAAGAGAAGAAACTCTTGATAGAAGTCTATCCATAAGAGCTAGTACGCTATGTAAATATCTGTCTCAAAGGAGGAAGTTATCATTTCATTTAGAAGTGAAGGGTTTCCTACTAGAAGAATGACCCCTATCCCGAGGTGTAAATATGTAGCTCCAAAGAAGTTGTGCTAGCAATGAAAGAGTCCCCCCGAGATCTCCCTAACCTAGATCCTTCTAAAATGGTGTTGCTACCTACAAGGGCATTAGTGCCCATGTTCACTATCAGCGATGTGAAAAAGTATGCAATCGTCAAGTCATGTCCAACCAAAGGAGTGGCCTGAGAATGGAGGATAGGAGCACTAGTGTCTCCCTCATAAACATGAGTAGGAACTACTAATTCAGATACCTAAGAAAGGTGGAGAGAGTATTAAGACTTTTTAAAGAGAAATAGAACCATCTTTGTATCTCCTAGTAGATGGGGCATCACAAAATAAAGTGTTGCTCCATTTTGGTATCTTTTGTGTGAAAAAACTAGCAAATCCTATCTTCCCATGAAATGTGGTGCTCAATCACTATTTAGAGTCTATGTGAACCCACTCAAAACTGGCCTAGGGATATCCTGAGCACATGCATCTAGTGTTGTAATGTGTAAGGAGGTTGAACAATGAGGCCATATCTCAGCGTTCAAAAGTGCCCAGCATAGGACTCCATCCCTCAACTCCAAAGAGTGCCCCACATAGAAAGGCTTGAACTCCCCTAGTAGGTCAAACCAATTAACCTAAATATACTACCTATATATATATATATATACATATATCATCTCTAACGATCTCATTCATCCTTTTTCTAGTCAGTGAGAGATGTCCAATGGAACCTAATGTTATAACCCTATTTTCCACTCCGATGTAGTAAGAGAGACCCAAGTTCAACTTACACCAGTTGTTGGCTAGAATGCAACCCCTTTCACCTTTTGCTTTACTTATGTGATATTTATTCCATGTTAAAAGGGTGAAATTCTATAATTGAGTTATTTCTCATAATTATTTTGTCACAAATTTATAATTATGAGATATTTATTATTTCATAATTGAGATGAATGAGAAAAAACTCATAATTGAGAAAAAGTTTTCTAGAGTTTGTCATTCCCAAGGAGATCAACTTGACCCACTTGTGTATGAGTTGGCTAGAGGTCCATTATTGTAGAATTTTCCTAACTTCTCAAACCCCTAGGTGTCTAGATATATTCTCCTAGAGGATAGAATGAACCTATATAATCTCACCAAGAGGAAAGGGAACAAGAGGAAGTAACCATATTATAGTGCGGGAGCTCTGTTGCATTGGGAGAAGGAGGCCAAGTCGAAAGTTCGAGGAGAAGCCTCTCTTTTTTGGAGGTATACGCCTTATGTATTATCATTTTGGATTAATATACATGTGTTTCTTTTCTATATCCATACTTTGAATATGGTTTATGCTTGCATATGTTGGTTTTAAGTTGACCCCTCTGCAAAAAGGCCATTGTTTGCTTGTTTGGAGGTGTTGTGTGTAGGGTCTTATTTTATTGCAGCTGGAATGAGATATTCAAGTGTAAGCGACCTTCCTCTGCATCAGACCCAAGGGACTCCACTGACTTGTGAAGATACTAGGTTTTAGCTTATGATCTTCATTTTATCATGTACAAGTGTTGTATGTATTTATTTGTGTAGGAAAGTATTGGGGCTTGACTCTTTGATCTTGTTCATGATCACACACTCACATCTGGGTAGATCATACTCTGATCGATTGGGTTAAAAGTAGCTTGCTTGCTCAGGTCAAATTTCCCTGTAACACCCAAAGAACACCTAAAAGAAGGGACATGGTCCAGCAATACGCCCACTAACTGGAGAAAACTTAAGATCTCTAAACACTAGGACATATGAACCCATCCTCTAGGTTTGTCAGAGGCTAAGGCCTCTAAGGAGAAAATAGGTAAGGTATGGGTAATGGTCCCTACTAGTAAGCAAGTCAACAAAACACTAGTGCAATGTGAGAAAGAAACCAATCTGAAAATGATCTAGAGCCTAAAGGGGTGAGCTAGGACTTCTATGTGAACAATGGCATGGGGTATTATCCTCATGCTCCTAATAAAATGACAAAGCATGAAGTCCTATAAACTCTCTGCCTTATCCCATTCTAACTAAAGCAAGCTAGCCCCCCATACGTTGAAGCTATAAAGAATAGTGGACCAAATGATAAAGTCCATAAGCTCCATCTTGGATAATATGTTCGGGAAGTGGTTCTGAAAACATGAATGCTCAAGGATAGAAAGGTACCCATACCCCTTATTGATTTGGGGTTGGAGTTCCTTTCTCAACCTAAATATAGATCCTAGAAAATGTCATGTCCCCAATTTTGATTTTCCATATTAGAGACAATTTGTTAGGCCCCTATACTACTAGTGTAATACCTTATTATTATTAGTAAAACCCCCTTATTATATTGATGTACCCATGTAGTGCCCATATTGTTACTATTGTGCCCCATAGAAGCCCACTATT